>CANXYI011035246.1:0-11660 GCA_948208565.1 Hura crepitans
CTTAAAAAAATCTTCAAAATTTTGAAAAAGCTCTAAATTATTCTAATTACATGAATGGCCTCAAAATTCATCCTAGTCTTCATAAAAAAATAAAAAGTTGAATTTGTACACTTACAAGTCTTAGTGAGACTATTTAGTAAGGTGTAATTTCTCCCTCCTTAAGCTTCCTTTTGATGTTTTTCCACTTAAAATGATCAAATTGGGTGGTTGAGTTAAAGATTGATATATTATTTATTAAATTTGGTAGAGAATTTAGGCAGTTATAAAAGAAAAAAATGAAGGGAAACTCAGTGAGGAATGGCATTAGCCATAGATGGAACAAGAGGGAAAAAATGTTTATTTGGCGCATATGGGCTTAACCATATGTGATAACACATACATATGGATGGCCTGTGGGCCTTTATCACTTAAAGTATCTATTTTACGGCCTGTTTTAGCTTTTTTTTATTTAAGCTTTGAAAAATCAATTTAATTTTTCAACAGCTCTAGAAATATTAAACTTAGTGTTAAAAATTCTCGATTAGGCTTAATAATGGTCTTGTAAAATCTCAGGTCAAAATTCCATAGTCAACTCACATTACTATTCACTCACGTAATCTAAAAATTCTGAATAAATATTAAACGACCTTAAAATATTAAAATTCTTTCTCTAACACTCATTTGAATTTTTAACCTATAGGGTATGCCATTTTTAGATCCATCCGAACATATCCTGAGCCATTCCTGACACAAACCCAACTAATGTCACTATTCACTAGTTTATAGCCTATTATGATTTATTGGTTTTGATAAATCTTTTAATTATTTCAGTTTCATCTTTTTATGGCCCATCAAAGTTTAATGAGTAGTGCTTGACATTTTTGACCATTATGTAGTGCCCTTGACATCTCGAGAACACTATTTATGGCTCAAACATACTAATCATGAAACTAAGTTTCACATGCATTACATAAGGTATTTCACAAGGTTTTACCCTAAAAGTAGATTATGTGATCTGAAAAGAAAGGGAAGTTAAGTCCTAGGTTTATTAGGCTATATAAGATCACAAAACATGTGGGACCAGTAACCTACATACCAACTTTACCTTCGAAAGTTCAGTGGATCCATGAAGTCTTTCACATTTCTATGCTCAGAAGATACAAATCAAACATTATGTATGTGATAACAATGAAGGACATTGAGGTTAATCCTAACTTAACTTAGGAAGAAGAATTGGTGTGGATTTTAGACAAAGAGGAGAAGGAGCAACGAAATAAAATAGTACCCTTGGTGAAGGTTCTTTGCAAACACCATGGAATAGAAAAAAACTAACTAGGAAGAACAATATTTATAGTTATTTGAACCAAATAATGATTTAATATTGATGATGACATTTAATTTAAGAGGGAAAGAAATGTAATGCCCAAAAAATCCCAATATTATGAATAGTACTTCCTAATATGTGAATAGTGTTTTCCCAAGACCTGCGAGACTAATTTTATTGAATGGAAGTACTAATTATAACATAAATTTAAGTGAAATTTTAACTCAAAATGAGGCCATTTAGGCAGTTAAAAATAACTACAAAGTTTTATGGTAGTGCCACATGAATAATGACCTAGTTTTAGTTGAACCGTAAAATATTCAAAAATTGCTTAGAAAATTTTGGGATTTATACAACTTGATACTTAAAAATTCTAATTAATCCATTGACACTAGAATTGGAAAGTTTAGACATCATGAAGTATTTTTACAAAAATCGGGTAACATTAAAACTAGTGATTTTAATCGATTTTTCTCATTTTTTGAGCTTTGAATTTTAGAGGATTGTGGGTCAAAATAAAAGTGAATATTTATAAATAAAATTTAAATTTAATTGATTTTAAAGCAGGAGGAAAATTAGACGAAAATGGGAGAAAATGGGATAAAAATTATTTTTTTTAGAAATATATATAGGGTTAAATTTATTAAATTTGGTCAACAATTTAATTTCACCATCTCCCCTTCTCCCCTTCATAGAAGTTGTCAGCTTCTTCTCTCTTCCCCCTCTATTCTTGATCTTTTTCCTTCATTTTAAGCTTCATTTGGCTCAACAAAAATGATTTTAAGTGTCCTTACAACCTCTAAGATGTGATAGAAGATGAAAATTAGGGGAAAATTGAAAGAAATTCACGATTTTATGAATAGTAACCATTTTTGCTTTGACTGAGCTTTACTAAAGCCTAATATTTTTCTCACATTTTATAGGTGCCAAGAATGTATCTACCATTTTAGATTTTATTTTTGAGCTTCGATTGATTTATTATGATTGCAAGGTTTTTCGATTTTATGTTAGAGACTTTGGAGAAAACCTAAGATAAAGGGAAGTCTAAGCCATAAGCTAGCCTTAGGGTTGCATTACAACATCCTCAATATGTGTTATTAAAAGAAATTATAGAAAATTCACTTAAGTGCATTAAAATTTGTAATATATGCCTAATTATGGGAAAATGTAATAAATGCTAAATTTGATGAATGTATAGCATTTATTGAGTTATATGGCTTATAAAATATATGAATATGAGATTTAGAAGATATTGAATGTTTAAGTCATAAGAAATCCATATTATGCATAAAATGCCATAATGTATATTAAATTGCTTAAGTAATGTATATGTGCCTAATGTAACTATTGAGTGTTCAAGTGCCTAAATTGTTATTAGTGAACTTTAATAACACATATTGGAGTGGTGGAAGGCATATAAATGATTATTGAACTAAAATGGTTAATATGTGCATCATTGTAACAATTGAGTATGTTATAGATAATGATTTAATTTATGCATGTAGATGGCTCTTAATCATGATTTAAGGTATGTTAAGTGTGTCTTGAATCATGTATAAAGTTGGAATAATGTTTGAAGCTATGAAATGTATGTTGGCTGAATGGGTTATAAGACCAACTTTTGGTTTGTGTCAATTGAGCAAGTTAGTTATGCAATATGCTAAGTGATACTTAAATATGGGAAGTTGATATGATTTTGAAATGATAGTAATTGATGATATGAAATGTTTAAATAGCTATAATTGTGCTCATAATGCATGAATGATTGTATTGATTTTAGAGATATGAACAAGTATGCAATAATTTACCTAATTAGTATGTATTATGATTACAATGTCATGAAATAATGGATCTGTCGCTTGGTGCCCAAATGGTTGATTAGCCCATGGAAGCTTGTGTATTGAGTTATGTACATGATATTTGTGTGCATGGAATATGTGACTATGGCTAAGTATATTGTGCTGATTGCTTATGTAGTTTATACATGAATGATATACATAGTTGAATGACATCTTTGAAATGTATATGCATGAAAAATCATAAAATGTGGAAATGGTACTCATGAATGTTATACTCAATGTGTTTGGTGATAAACATGACTAAAATCACATAGAGATGTAAATTGGAGCTATAATGTGTTCTATACATATAATGAGCCCATATGAGACATTATATCCACATATATGCCATGATGAATCTTTTGATAGACATTTGGGCATAATGTACCTTGGATGAACTTATGCCATAAAATGAATGTGAAAGTGCCAATTTTGTATTGACAAGCATTAAATGCGATGAAAATGGTAATTTCAAAGAGCATATGGCATGAGTGCAAATAAAATGTACGTTTAGGTATGGATGATCACTAAAATGAGATTTTTGATGTAATAGTCCAATTTTAGTCACTCGATGGCTAAAACAAGGAAGTTAAAAGCTATATAAGCTTAATTTGGATGGTGAAACTAAGACATAAATTTTTGGCCTATGTGATACAACAACCTAGAAATAATAGGATGACTAGTTAACTAGGGGTTATAGCAGCTGCTAGGCTACTTTTATGCCTAGATTATGTTATCCAAGGATTGATTACATGTCTTACCCATGGATTTGTATTATGATATTTGGATCTATGCAGGTGTAGTTGCCGTAAGGTCCTATTAAGGCCATTGCACATTTACATATGAGTGTAGCTACATATGGTTGGATTGTTATTGCATACCTTTTATATGCTGGTGCAGTAGCCGTCACGTCTAAAATGTAGACCACAACACATTATTGATTCCTTTATCCATAGGTTTTGTAATTATCTAAAATGGGCTTAAAAGAATAAAGCAAATTTAAATTTTAAGCTATAATATATGTAGTATCAATAAAAATGGCAGTTTTATTACAAAGTCAGTAATGAAGTTGAGTTATTATGATAAATGCTTTACTCTTTATTTGTATACATGTTGTACGTGTTCTATGGATATACATAAGCATGATGAATGTTTTAATATCATTATGTTACATATCTTGATTATTATGTATATCATGAAGGTAGTTTATTATTCTTTCTTATGATCACCAATGGTATATAAATTACATATTGATAATGGTTTTAGCACAAGTTATTTCAATTTCACCACTAAGCATTTACTTAGTGTATCATTTCTTTGTGATGCACAGGTAAAAAGACATTTTAAGATCAAGCCTCTAGACATCAAGCTTATTAAAAGAGCACATTTCTTTTGGTAATGATAAGTACATGTGATGTGATTTGGTGATGTACAAGTGTACAGTCAATGTTATATATATAAGGGAAATGGGCCTAAGCTATAATAAGGTTTATCCTTTTAGATTTCAAAGTTTGTAAACTTCTAAAATTATTAAAATTTATGTTATGTTGTATGATATCTCTTTCTAAGGTCAAGATATCTTAATTGTGCTTTTGTGTTATTAGAATGCTTAGAGGATCACATGAAGTTATGAAGATGTTTGAATGTCATAGACGTGTGTTTTTAGTGTGTAGGTTTCTATTCAAAATTTGGGATAGTGCCTAGTACAGCCATTATACTACCAAAATTTTGGCATGTGGATTCTAAAATTTTGAATATGTTACTCAGTTTAAAAAGTTTTTGAAAACTTGTATTTTCAAAAGAGTAATCTTTTGATAATAATGTTTTATAACAAGTTATGTTATAATATAGTTTGGATATTTCAATTTCCATGCACTCTTTAGTCAAGCTTAGTGATCGTTCAACATCTAGATTGGGTATGAGGTATCATAAAGATGAAATGCATGTATTGATAAAAATTAGAATATTAGAAGGCATATTATTTAGGCACTTTTAGATGCAATTCTTAATCCCCTAGTGGAGTCGCCATTATAGATTTATAATATTTTATTAGGGACGACAGCGATTAGTGTTTAGAGTCACCACCTAGCTCTACACAAGGACCATTGATTTTTTGCGTATAAAGGGTTTGAAATCAAATCTTTTTAATGACCTAATAATATACCTTCCATTATATTCTAAGATTTATCAATCCCTTATCATGCAAGAAAGTAATACAATTAAAGCATTCATGTCATGTTTTCATTTAGATAAAGTAAATGGCAGAATTTAGAGCAAACAACAAACATAAGTGTGTATTAACATCTAGAAATTAGGTCATTTGTTAGTTGTTGTTTGACTTGACAATTACCTATAATTCCATAGGAATTAGGTAATTGCCCAACTCCTATCTCTAGAAGATTGGCCTTTGTTAAAATACATTTTTTGTTTGACTTTTATTAAGAAAAACTTAAAACCATTTTACTAAGAAAACACTAGTTAATTAAGTAGAAAACCATTTAATGTGAAGTTAGGCTTTTGTTGTGTAAAAGAAGTTATTAAGCGACCTATTACAACCGAAAATAAGCTAGAGAATTAAAAGGTACAAAACCAAATAAACAAATAGAGGGTAAAATGTTTGGTCCTGTCTCTACATCATTAAGTCCATGTGGACTAGGTAAGGCTTCAACCTTTGTCCATACAGACTATGACATATCATGGTTAATATGTTCATCTAGACCTCTAAGCCAGTGTGAAGGTTTATTCTTACACAACTCAAGAAAAAGGTTAGTAACACAAATAATGGTCTGTGAGGACCTAATAATAGAATGGCAACATCATGTGCAATATAAATAAGAATGGTCACGATACATGCCTAGAAGATGATTATCACTAAAGGAATGTGGAATTAATTATAAAAAGTAAAACATAATAATAAATACATATATTCATAAAGGCTGGGATTTAAAGTGTATGTCTATGTGGACTACAAATGTCTTTAAAGGGAGTTTGTGCTAACTATAAACAAAATAAGCATACATAAAATGTATAAGTCTATGTGGATTATGATCCTTGTGAAAGGAAGTCTATATGGACCTTACATTAATTACAAAATATCAATATGTTTATTAAGGCATAGAATAATCATACAACATGATAACATCACACAAGCATGTCAATATGGTAAACAAGATATGTTAAAATTTGGTATATAAAGAAAATAGAAAACTATTATTGAACAATAGTCTATAAGGGAAGTCAAATTGCACTTATATCAATATATTAAGTTCATGTAGACCTTGTCATGCCTTCAGTTATGTCTTTACAATTAGGATGTCAATTATAGAATGATCACAATAGTTTAATAGGTCATTACACATAATCAAACAGTTAAAAATAACAACCTAGTCCTATAATCAATGTGGGGATTACATAAAACCACCTCAGATATGATCAATCATAAGAGATTATAGGTTCACTAAAATAATTTGAATGAATAAAGAGAAGTACAATAGGAGGCCTCAGATCTTACCTTGTGAATAAGCATCAAGCAAGAATGCAAAAGGTAGAGTTTTAGAAAGAATTATGATTTTGGTGCGAGCTAAAGGTTTAGTAGATCTATCCTACTTTAGAGTCCTCTCCTAGACACTCAAAGATTGTAAAAACTAATTCCTAGGTATTGATTGTCTTTTTAGATTTTGTGTCTTGAAATAGGTTGATGGGAAAGGTATTTATAAGGCTACTGGATAGTTTTCCCATCCAAAAGAAGTAGAGTCTTACTAGGTTTAAGAATTAGAGTCCAAAAAAGAAAATCACGCTTTTGGAGGCTTTTCATCAAGAGGTTCATATGGACCATTGTCAGTAGTTCCTTTTGGACCTAGGCTTTGCATTTATTTAAGTGGTTCATGGGCCTTGGGCCTAATTTTATGTTAGTCTATATAGACCTTATGGCATCAAGTCCACATAGACTTACACCATAATGGTCTGTACAGACCATGGCTTTAGGTTTCTTGCCTTCTTACTTGAGCCTATCTTTAGTTATCATCATACGATCAAAAAGTGAATGGTTCTATACCACTAGGACTTCCCTTGCACCACATTAGAATCAATGTTGGGCTTTGGGCTTAAGCTTATTAACCTAAGCCTTCTGCTATCAACATATATTACCATATTTTCTCTAATTCAACTGGCACCATGAGCTTATCAGGTTAAGTCAAAATTTGAATTTATAAGAATGTTCCAGAACAAAAATTATAGCATCTACAATATAATTTATAGTAGGGAGCAAAAAGATTTACATAGAGGAAAAGGATTAAGAATTGAATAAATTATCATAGAATAAAATTACAAGAGTGGTGTAAATATATGATTTAAAATTATATGTGACATTTTTTATTTGAAATGATTATGTAATTATATAATTTCATGGAAATATATTTATTTGATTGTAATATCTCAAGAGCCTATATATGTATATATGAATTCTCTCTATATGTGTATACATATTTGCTAATGAACTGAATAAGTAAGGTTATATAAATACTGAGAATATAATTGAAATAGCAATATATGGTATAATGAATAAATAAGTAAACATCACTGAACATTATCGATAAACACTTAAATAACTTTATAAAAGTAATTTTTAATAAGAAATGTAATCACTATATGCCCAGATAGTGTAGATAAATATGGCTTAAGATAGGTTGACTAGTAATCTAGGGAACCATCATTCTTGCCGTAGCCTACCATTTGTGTTTTAGTACTTGCTATTATTTAAGGAGAGTGTTATTTCCCCACATAAGTTACTTGGGCAAATTATGCCATATTTGTTATTTGGACCCTTTGATGTTACACTATTGCACTTCGATGCCTACTATTGGTATGGTGAGTGCTAGTTCCATACTTATTACATGGACTCTTTGGTGTCATATTGTAAGGTGTCCCATTATCTTGGCATGGATAATTGTTTATAGGATTATCAGAGGCAAAATAACACAAAAACTATATGATAGTGATATAGATATTAAATGTAAATTTTAATGAGTTAAATGTATTATTATATAGAATTAAGGCAACACAAATAGATTTATTTGAATTCAAATAAAATATTAGTAAATTAAGAACATGATTGATAAATTATAATTTTAAATTTTAAATGAATACAATTATAGATAAAATATCAACAACAAAGTTATGTAATAGAATAATATAAATGGAATTGAATAATTAATTATTTGTATATATGTATATGAGTAAGAGAAAAAATTATAGAGATTATAGTCATGTGAATAGAATACATATATGTGAATATGAAAAAGTGATATACAAATTATAGTTATATGAAAATTATAATACAAAAAGTATATGAGTAAAAGGATTTATCATATAGGATTCTAACGTGTCAATTATAATAGGAACTGTATAGATGCACAATATTTTATTATAGTATGGATACTTATAGGTAGTTATAGAAAGGAAATTAAATATTTATATTCTTCAATATTTTGATAAAAAACTACAATAAATGGGAATGATATATGCGAATTATCGAATCATACATGGATGAAGGACATGAAAAAAGTCAATTGTGACACCTCTTACCAGACTCCCTAAGAAATTTGACTGATGATGCACTTCCTACCAGGTTACCCATTCTAGAATTACCCTAAGTGTGCACTCTTTAACTCTTATAGGGTATTTTAAAACTTTATTAGATATTGCTCAAGTTTTTAGTTTGACACTTAAACAAGTTCATATGTGACATACTACATCTTATTGAAAATTGGGTAACACAATGGCTACTCAAGTGACATACAAATTTTTTTTCACCTATAAAAGCACTTCTAATATCAAAAATATCATTCTACCTCCTTCTAGACCCTTCTGATCACCTAGTCAACATCATCACATAGTAATAAACACATTAGAATCACATAGGGCCTCAAGCCCATAGTTATCAAAAATCATATAAGCAAGTCTTTCAGATGAACCACCTATTTATATACATCACACTTATCCTTTTATATACAGACGGAAGTAGCCTCTAAGCATGTTAAACCCATAACCTATAGTATTTACATTAGTGCTAACTTAACAAACAAAGAAAAAGATTGTATATACCCTTTAAAACTTATGCTGCTACACTGCATGATCTCTGAGGCTGGACTGTTTATCTTGCACTAAATATAAAACTCAATGCTAAATTTAATGTATTTAAAACATGTTATATGCAATGGTTCACATGCAATTAAAATATGTCAAGTAGTATGTAGTGTGTGGATGGTATATCAGTTAATTTATGCACTTTAGGTGATTGCCACATTTTCCCAATAATTGCTATAATGCCACTATGATAATTCCAATTAATTATTTAGTAAATTGCAATCAATTAGGTCTGTATATTAATTCAATTTAATTTAATAAGCTCGAATAGATAGACTACACCTAAGGCACTAGACTAAAAGGGAACTGATAAGCTATGCAATGGCCCACATTTTAGACACCAACTGTTGCACCGGCCTTATTTGATAGTAGGAATCAACTCACTTAAACCTCTCAATACCAGACTAGAGATAGTGGGGATCAATCCATAAATCTCCCAATATGTCAAATAACTCAATCACTAATCATATTGTGGATAGCAGGGATCAGTCTGTAGGCCTCTAAATATCAAAAAATCATAGTAAGAAACTTTAGTGGATAGTAAGGATCAGTTCATAGACCTCCTAATATCTAGATATTCATTAGCATCAAACACATCCAAAGTATAGCAAGGATTAGTCTATAGGCCTCCTAATATCCAAAAAATCACAATAATTATCTAGCATATGCTAATTCCTAAGTTGACTAGTCAACCTATCTAGTGGGTGTCTAACTAATAAGCTATTTAACCTTAATTTTATGTCTATTTATTTACTGATCACCATATTATAATATTTAGAAGTCAAAAATAGATAATTATAAATTTATTTTGACAGTCAAAAAATGACTTGGATAGTTACAATTCATTTTTTGTCCTACTTGAGAGTTATGGGTCAATTTTTCTATGTCATTTTAGGTCACTTTCTTAGGCATAATTAAGTTCACATCAAGTGTAGTGTAAGCCATTATTTTAAACCCAATTATGACCATGTTTAAGATCATTCCTAATGCATAAATATTTAGGTTATTTTGCTAGATTGTTATAGTTCATTTTTATATTTTGCGTATGCCATTATAAGTACAAAATAGGTTTTTTTTCATGCTGTTTTCCTCTGCCAATTGTACCCATTTTCATTTATAACCAGAGGCCTAAAGCCATACTCAATTACACATACCAAATGGCCTTGAAAAAGGTTTCAAATTCATGTCATAGAAACCTTACATAATGTCTAAACTTAATGTCTAATTACATGCCAATTTACGTCCATTTTGAGGTCAATTCCATTATGCCTTTTTAGGCCATTTTTAAGCCTCTTTTTAACTACTTTCGAACCTTAAATGCCATGCCAATATTTATACATTTTCATGTTTTATTACTTATACATATTTACCTATCTCATGTCAAGTGCACATTACACAATTCATGATAAGTATGTCATGCCATAACATGCTTATTATGCAAAATTTACCACACATACCTCTTTGCCAATACTTGCCAATGGCCACATATATGCTTTTCTTCATATTCAATCACACATACATATACAATAACATCATTTAAGCATGCATATATATAGACCATACAAATATCATTTAAACTAAGCCATGGCATGCCTAATACATGCCTCGGTCATACTAAGCACACATATATAAGCTTTGTTTTACCAATTTCACCATACATACCTATATTGCCATCTTTAACATGCCAATTCCCACTTAATGTGTCATTTTAACTTTCTATACAACTAGCCTACATCTCTAGCCAACCTCTAGGCCAACTAAGGCATAATATCAACCCTTCTATATTTCACTATACACATGTATAATTCATGTATGTCTAAATCAAACACACTAGAAAACCATCACCTTTCCACTTAATTCATGGCATACACTTAACACACTCACACCAACCTCTTTGCCAAAGGGAAGCCTTAACCATTTCTTCATTCCTTCCTCTAACATAACATACATATCATTCATTTAACATAGTATAAACATCAATTTAAGCATAGTACACCATTACATACTCACTAACCCCTAAAACTATAAATTTCATACAAGTTTTTCTACTCTAATTACCCAAGAATTCTAGATGGCTTACTTTTAATACATTAAATTCACATACTTTTCTAATGAGAAAGGCCTTTTTTGCACTTCAAGCTTGTGACTTGCCTTGTTGCACCTCACTTTTCCTCATTCTCCTATACACACCTCCTCCCCTTAGAAAATCCATAGAAAATTCTATAAGTCTACAAATGAAAATCCATGAACATAGGCACTCCTAGAATGGTAAAATCCTCTAAGAAAAAAAAAGGGGAGGAAAAACTTACACACAAAAAGTTAGTTTCTAAGCACCCTTTATATACACTTGAGGACTCTTTGAATTTTATTTGATT
>CANXYI011035368.1:0-15795 GCA_948208565.1 Hura crepitans
CTCTCTTTGATATCATCCCACAGATCTTTTACGATCTCCATGTGTGAGATGGATGAACGAAGTTTGGGTTCGATGGTATTAAACACCCATGAAACCAACATCGAATTAACGGTCCACCAATCTTCGATTTCTGATGCATTCTTAACTGGTTGTTTGATCGTTCCATCAATAAATCCATATTTCTTTTTGGCACAAAATGCAGTCCGCATAGCCTGTGCCCATTCATCATAATTCTCTCCTCTCAATTGAACTTGGGTAATTATATTACCAGGATTGTCATTTGAATTAAGAGAATAAGGATTCGACAGTTTTTTTCATTCTTTTAGTGAATTGGCCATGGCTCTGATATTATGTAGAAAACAAAGAAATTTGAGAGAAAAACTGATGGCTTTTCATTCACTTTTCCCTTTCTTATATATACATCAAAATTCTAAATAAGGTAAACTAATATAGAAAAATATTAAAACTTAATATATATAAAGTAAACTAATATAGAAAAATATTAAAAGCTAATATATACAAAATAATATCTCTAAAATCATGCCTAATAGAATCGAATCGTAATGGATGAATATACTCTTGTTTTGTTGGCAGAGATATAAAGGATATCAAAGGCCATAGAATCCCTGCAGTGTCGTCGAAGAAACTATTGGAGTCGGGTTTTGAATTCAAGTACGGAGTAGATGAAATGTTTGCTGATGCAATCAAATGCTGCAAGGAAAAAGGATATCTCTAGTTCCTATTTGGAATAATAAATCTTAATATTTTTGTGTTTGTTTGCTACTTGATACTGGGGTGTCGACATACACTGGCATGTCGATAGTTGTGAAAGAGGAAGATTGCAGGTTGTTATGGATATGCTACTTGGAGTTGTACCAATGTCTCTAATACAATGCGTTATGATGCCAGCTGAATTAGACAGTCAGAATATACTGATGCAAAAAGCATAAGATAAAGAGTTTTATACCTCTTGGTGTGCCACCGCAAGGTGCACCAATCTTGTTTTGCGGGGAAGAAAGATTGAGACCACGAAACCGTACACATATTTCGGACACTCGAATAAACTGATAAAACGGGACAAGTTCCTCTCCTTAAAATAGATGGTCTACTTGAATAAGTTAAAATTTATTTTAAAATTCAGTCTATTAAATTTGATTTTATAAAATATTTAATCTAAACTAATTCATTAAAATTGGGTTATCTTTAATTAATACTTTAGGGTTAACTATTGATAAAAGAAGTAATTATTTTTTAATATAAAAATAAAAATACAAAAAATATAATTTTAAAATTACCTTTTAATGTGGCAAAATATTTAAATAAATAAAATATAATCTTTGGTTATATTTCAAAGTACAGTATTTATGCCAAATAAATATTTCAAAATATCTTAATTATTCAATCACAAAAATAAAAAATTTCTTGATCATTAATATTAAAAGATTAGGATAATAAAAGATAAATTTATAAAGAAGTAAATTAGAAATAGATTTAGAGCATCTACATATATAATGTTGAAAATATAATTAAATATATAATAAAATATAAATAAGTAAAAATATAACGATTAACCAAAATATAAGTTTATATAATAAAAATATAAGTTTATAACGATTAACCAAAAATCACTGGTTAATCATATAGTTAAAATCTAAACCTTAACTAAAATTAAAAATTAAAAATCTTAATTTAAACCATCAAATTTTATTAATTTATTTTTCGATTTTGATAGAATTTGATTTTTCAATTTTTTGATTTCTCGATTTTTTTTACACATCTTAATTTTCTTAATATTTCGCCTGCATTTGACTCTTAGGCTCTCTACCTAGGTGAGCAAATTTCGGGTTGAACCGAAATAACCGATCGATTTTTTCTAATTTAGTTCGGTTATTTGATTTTTCGGTTCAGTTCGGTTTTCATTCTAAGAAATTTCGGTTATTTCGGTTTTAAAAGTTAAAAACCGTAAAAAAATCGAACCGATCGAATATTAATAAATTTTTTTTATTATATAATTAAAATTATTTGAATTTTAAGATAATAAATTAAAAAATCGAATCGTAAAATTTCAGTTAACCAAATTTTTATGAGTTTATATATAGATTTATACATGAATTAAAAATTTCAGTTAACCAAATTAATCGAACCTAATTAATCAAATTATTTCAATTCTATTAGTAGCTAAATCGATTTGATTTTTAATTAAAATTTTATTAAAAAATTAATTTTCAATTAAATCGATTCAATTTAATTATGAAATTGAACCGATTAATACACAACCCTAACTCTACCTATAAGATATTCATTGAAGAAAAATCGATGGAAAAATTTCTGTAATAACATTAAAATTTTATATGGCATTATTAGTCATTCATAGACAGAAAGCTCATCAGTATGTACTACTAATCTAACTTAGTGATGATAATCATCTTGCAGTTGCAACAGTCTTGTCAAATCTACTACTTAAACCCATTTTATAAAAAGAAATGCCAATGGAGATTTGAATTGTTGATACATTAAAATTAGAGTTGGTAGACGAATTGAACGAGATCAGATGGTCATGACCTGATTAAAATGGACCAAATGATAAATAAATAAAAATTATAGATTGTAAACGAGTCATGTTAAATTATATATGAAAAATGATTGAGTTATAAATAGGTAAAATTTTACATGGATAAGTAATATGACATTTTCTTTTTATTTTTTTTAAATTTTTTATTAGATATAAAAAAATTATGTGTATAATTTATAAAAATTACAAATAGATCATAAACAAATTGAATTATATTAAGTCGAGTCATTTTATAAATAAAAAAATTATATTATAAAATAAATCAAATCAAATTTATGTTTTTTTTGTACAGATGAAATGAATTTAATTTATAAGACGGGACAAAATTTACAGCCAGAAATCAAGACTAAGTTAATCCCACTTTGGTATTTTACAGTACCAAAAAGAGAAGAACGAAAAATGCCGATCAAATAACTCCACAATGTATGACGGAAAATAGAAAGGACAAACTAAATATAAATTTCATCTAAGGGAAAATAAGTCAATATTAAGATATTTTGTGGAATAAATTTCCAAGTTATATGACAAGGTGATGTCAGTCTGTCACCTGTGCAATCCAAATCCAAAGAAAAGAAAGAAAAGTGCGAAACGTCTCTTATCATTGAAGAAGTTGAAGGAAGAGAAAAGGATCAGATCAGATCTGACAATGGAAGAAAATAAAGGTACAGTATGCGTTACAGGCGGTACTGGGTACGTAGCATCCTGGCTCATCATGAAACTTCTTGATCATGGTTACTCTGTTCACACCACCATTAGACCCGACCCCGGTAAGAAATTTCTTTAATATGATTACTAGCAATAACAGTAATTTACGCAATTTAATTATAATTAATTAATTATCCCTTTAATATACGATCACGGATCACCAGAACAAAAGAGAGATACGAGCTTCCTAACAGGTCTACCAGGGGCAACGAACAAGCTCAAAATCTTCCATGCAGATCTTAACGATCCAGACAGTTTCGAAGTTGCTATTCAAGGATGTGTGGGTGTTTTTCATGTGGCATCCCCAATTCCAACCCATTTTGAAACCGAATCTGACGAGGTGGTTATCAGGAAAACAATTGACGGGGCCCTGGGAATCTTGAAACTGTGCTTGAAATCGAATACGGTCAAACGAGTAGTGTACACTTCTAGCACTTCGGCTGTTGATTTTAGTGATAGAAGTGAACGAGTAATGGATGAAAGTTTTTGGAGTGATGTTGATTACATCAAGAACTTGAAATCGTTTGCTAGTTCTTACTGGATTTCAAAGACTTTGACTGAGAAGAAAGCTCTTGAGTTCGCAGAAGAAAATGGATTGGATCTTGTTACTGTTATCCCTTCTTTTGTCTCTGGTCCTTTCATTTGTCCCAATCTTCCTGCCTCGCTGGAGGCAACTCTGTCTCTGATTCTTGGTATGCATCGTCGTTAGTTAATTTTAGAATTTAGTTTTCTCATATATATTCTATATATGAATTCATAGATGATTTAGCGTAAACGAAAAATTTATTTGATCTAACTTATAATTGGTGGAATTTTAGGTAAGCCGAATTTCTATAATCTGCTACTGAATGCAAATCTGGTGCATGTTGATGATCTAGTAAGGGCACATATCTTCCTTCTTGAACATCCTAATGCAAAGGGGAGGTATATCTGCTCTTCGGACGTTATATCTATTGAAGAGATATCTGACTTTCTTTCTGCCAAATATCCCATGTTCCAAATACCGACAGTAGAGTGAGTTGCTTCAGTCTATTTTTTTTTTCATGCGTTTTCTTTCCAATCAAACAACAAGAAGGAAAATTTAATATTGATTTCTTGTCAGATTGTTGAAAAGTGTTGAAGGACGCAGAGCCCCTGCCTTATCGTCCAAGAAACTGATTGACGCTGGTTTCAAATTTAAATATGGGATTGATGAAATATTTGATGGAGCTATTCAATGCTGCAAAGAGAAGGGATATCTTTAGTTTTCGAATTTTTCACCTTGTAAACTTCTACGCCTCTCACTTGTTGTGTGTGTATATATATATATTGAATGGTATTATTATAATGTATTATTTTATAAATATTATATTTAAATAGACGATATTATTTGTTATATTTAGAAGATAGTATTATTTACTATAATTATTATATTTTTTCAAAATATAATAAAAGTTAAATACAATAAAATATTAAAATAAATATTATTACAAGTATTATAATACAATATATTATAAAACAAGGATCCAAATAAAAGGTTCACATTTTGTTCATTTCCTGCTTTTTAGTTTTTTTTTTCTTTTTCCTAATTTTTACCTTGAGAATTATTTGTTTATAGACCCTATCATGAAAAAATACGAATAATAATTTAATATTTCGGTGTGTATGAAATGTATATTATTAAATCGAATATATGTAAATCATATATTTAAATTTAACTATCCGTATTTTGCATATACTATAATATTGAAGTATCGAATCTTAGCCTATGAAATACCTGAAAAAAAAAATGATACAAAAATAATATGTTATAAAATAAACTATCAACCCATTTAGGCAGGAAGATTTATTATTTCGTTCCTAAAGTAACGGCATCACTTAGAGCAACGATAGCTTTAGGACGACATTAGTCCGTCGTAGGCGCAAAACATAAAATTCACATCCATCGGCTTTTTCATCCATTCAATTGAGCGAAACCCGCTACATTAAACAAATTCCTTCGCAAATGTAACGATCTTTCGATTCTGACCCCGCTCTCTCCTCTCTTCATCTCCATCCCAACATATTTTTCTTCGCATCTTACCATTTTCAATCTTGAAAGCCAAATCTGCAGCGTCATCTGTAATGACATTCTCCGATTCAGAATCTTCTTCCAATGGCGGAGAATACAAATTCTTTCGTCAAATCAGCCGTGAACGTGAGTTTTCGACGCCCATTTTTCTACACCTTTGTCTCATGTTTTTCAATTCTGTTATTTTGGCGGGAGAACGTCGCCGAACGTATATTAATTTAAGTTTATTCGCGGGATCGGTTCATCCTCTCTCTCTCTCCTTTTCCCGTTTCTTTATTTTCACTTTTCTTGGCTAATGATTGCATCCACGTTTATCTCGCAAAATTAATTTTCGTGATGTGGTACATATCAGGTTTGTTGCTCGAAATGCTGGGATCAACAAGGGCAGGGGATTCGAAATCGACCTGGAAGGTATTTGTGACATGGTCATCATAATATTTTGTTTTCCATTAAATCGCTTGTTCAAAGTAATGAGTTACTTATTTTGGTATTTTTTCGTGATAAGTGAATCAAATTAACTTGTCAAAGTTGTTTGCATATTGTTTTATCCAATCTTAACTGATTTTTTTTAATAGGTTTTCATCATGGACAAGGTTACGATGAAAGTCATGTCTCACTCTTGTAAAATGTCAGATATCACAGACCAGGGAGTTTCATGTAAGAACTAAATCAATTCATCTTATCTTGTTTCTTTCTCGTATTTGCTTGCTCATCACAATTCAAGTTGCGCATACAGGCTTTCTTATTCTTTTGCACATTAAAGTTTGTAATATTGCTCGAATGTTGTTTCTTATCTTTTTTCTTTGTTAATCTGTCTGTGTCTCTCTTTTTTTTTTTTCATCGTGTTATGTGGTACCACGTTGTTCTTATTGCTGTTTTTAACATCAGCGGATCATAGTTCTCAGCGATGGTTAATTGCCTACAGAATCTGATATAGAATCCGTCTTTTCTTTTCTTTGCAGTGGTTGAAGATCTTTTCAAGAGGAGGGAACCTTTACCCTCTATGGATGCTATTTATTTTATCCAACCATCAAAAGAAAAGTAACATGTTTCCAATCTTTTTATTGATATTATTTAAGTAGTTATTGAGTGAAAAATGCACATCAAAAATATTTTCCACACATGATGAACAATGCTGTTCAAATTTTAGGCTTGAGCATAACCAGTGCTAGTATGGTGATTCCAAGTTTTAGTTTGTCCTTGTGCCCTATTGTACTATGAATGATTGAATGTTGATAAATTGTGTACTATTCTACTCTATATATTATGTCTCTGGGGCTAGTCCATATTCACATAATATGTCATCTGAAAACATCTTCCTGACCTAAGGTTGAGAGAGTTCACAAGAGGCAAAATAAAATGGGTTGGAATATTATTTTTAACAACTAGAACAGGAACTAATCTTTTATATTTCAAATAGTCAAGGGAACGAACTGTCAAAAATTATGTAGGTTTCCTATTGTTAGTAATTCTGTTGGTTTTCCTCTTGTTAGTAATTCTTTCTGGTATGTTCTCATCCTCTTCTCACATTGGCAAATGCTCATATGTACTTGTCCTCCAACTTCTTGTGGACTTTTCCCTCTTAAAGCTAAGGACCAGTGATTTTACTTCTTATCTTTTGTTGGCATGCAGTATTGTCATGTTCTTGTCTGACATGTCTGGAAGGGAGCCTTTATACAAGAAGTATGTCAAAGATTATCATTTTCCAAATTGTAGCTTTATTAACTTGACTATATAACATTGAGCAAAAAATTAATCTGTCCATCCTCTGCATGGTTTTCCAGAGCATTTGTTTTTTTCAGTTCAGCAGTCCCAAAGGAATTGGTTAATCACATCAAGGGTGATACAAGCGTGTTACCTCGCATAGGTGCTTTGAGAGAGGTCAATATTTTCAATATTTTTTATTCTCTTTTTTAATTCATTGACACCTAAGATGTGAGAATGGAGTGTGATGTTCCGTTTTAGAGTAATGTTCTTCTCCTTTTCATGGTAATATGCAGATGAATCTGGAATATTTTCCTATAGATAACCAGGTATATCATCTTATCTGGCCTTCATCTATGTTTGTGCCACTTTGCTCACTGTGCTATTTCTCCAGTGGGTCTTTATTGGTTTACTTTGGTCTTCTTCTGTGGTAAATGCTATTTTTTACACAGCTTCTTCACTGAAACTTGCATGGATGAAGCACGCTATATGTTTATCATCTGCTTAGATTCTGCGGCAGAGAAAGCCTCCTTACAATAAAACATTATGTTTGTAAACAAGTAGATAGATATAATTCTTTTTTGCTTCATCTTATTTAGTTCCTTGCTTGCTTGGTTGTCTCCTGGTTATGAACTACTTAGTTAAGTGGAAACACCTATCCCCAAGAACTGTCAAGACAAATATTTCTTGTTGATAATTAAGTGTGTTGGAAACATTTTATCTCCAATGACTGTTAAGACAAATATTTGTTGTTAGTGAAGTGTGTTGGAAATGTTTTATTAGCTGATAATGCTTCAATGCAGGCATTTACCACTGATCATGATGGAGCATTGCATGAACTTTATGGTGAAAATGCTGAGAACTCTCGCAAATTTGATGCTTGCTTGAATGTGATGGCTACTCGAATTGCAACAGTTTTTGCTTCATTGAAGGTAGAAATTGTAAATTAGCAAACACAACTGTCTTGGTTTCTGCAAATTAACACCCCTTATTTTCTGGTTGATTTTGTGGAATAAAGATCATGACAGAGCCTACTTACTTTTTTATAGGATTCAACGTATATGCCTCTTTTTCTATGGAATTATGTGATTCTTCTTAATTTACAGTTTTGAGCATGAAGAATTCCTTGAGAAGTCATTTGCATAAATTTTTGGATTTTCAACTTGAGTGCATACTAACAATTTATGTCAACTGCAAGAATGTGATTTTCCGTATGCTTATTTTGCTCTAATGGCCAAATATTTCCTGTTTGGTATGTCGATCTTAAACAAAATTTCTGTGTAATTCTATTTCTGCAGTTCCTTTATTTATTTATTATTGAGATTTTCACTTGGTTTGCTTTTTCTAGGAATTTCCTTACGTACGGTATCGTGCTGCCAAGACAGGAGATTCTTCAACAGATTTTCGCGAGACAATTCCTTCGAAACTTGCTATTGCTGTGTGGGACTGTGTTTCAAAGTTTAAATCCATTCCCAACTTTCCACAGACTGAGACATGTGAGCTGCTCATCCTAGATAGATCTATTGATCAGGTGACCTACAACTTCCCTGGAACAACTTCTCCTTTTCTTTACTGTACCTTGCCACTTATATCTAAAAAAAAATTATCTTGGATTTCATGGTATTCATGTTCAGATTGCTCCTGTCATCCACGAATGGACTTATGATGCCATGTGCCATGATTTACTGGATATGGATGGAAATAAATATACACTTGAGGTATTTCTTGTTATATTTGACCATGTTTTTCATGGTTTTAATGATTTCCTTTTTGATATTTACGTATTTTTGGGTAGTGAATGAAATATTTGTTTGTTAGATTCCAAGCAAAAAGGGTGGTCCGCCTGAGAAAAAGGATGTCCTTCTGGAAGACAACGATCCAGTCTGGCTTGAGCTTCGCCATGCACATATAGCAGATGTAAGTTATCCGTTTATGTTTTTCTGTCGCTTGGATACGTTATTAGCCTGAATTATCTTTTCCTTTAACTGGCACATCAGGCTAGCGAACGATTGTCAGACAAGATGGACAACTTTGTAGCGAAGAACAAAGCTGCCCAAATGCAACAAAGCGCAAGGTTAGACTGGTATCACTTCTAAAAGTTTTTGAAATTTGGTGCTCAATTATGTACCATTAGAAGGTTTAAGTATTGACTTACTGATGTTTTGTCATCTCTAGATAGTGTCCTAATTCTAGTATTTCTGGGTGAACTGGCCCTTTAAAACTCAAACCTTCTACTGCAATCTCAAATTCCTGGGCCTCTGGCTTAAAATATTCAGAGTGCAAAGTCAACGGGGGGTTTGAAAGGTAGTAGTTAGGAAGTTAAGCGAGGGATGGATGGCATATGGAGTATTTATTAGTCTGGCAATTCTTTTTGAATACAGCAGGGGAATGTTTTGGATTTGGTGTTAAAAGATTGTCAAAGAGACTCAAATAAAATTTGCCCTTGAGTCAATAACTGTGATAGAAAAGTTTGAAACACAGCTAGTAAATGATGTGGGTTTATTTAGTGCAAATGTTAAAGAGTGTTATATTTTTGCACGGCATTATACTTTGCTGGTGGAACACGGATCACTGAAGCCAGTCTCAATTTGTTTGAGATGCTGCTTTCACTATTACTGCATCGTCTGTTAAACTTGGCATCTATTGTATAATTAGCAAAGACCTAAATGCATTGTGAATGGTGCACACCATCTTAAATGATAAAATTTTACAGAATACATAGGTCATGAAACATGTTAAGCTTTTTAGTCCACAACTCCTATATTGGGCATAAGAGTTAATAACATGTGTTGTTTTATTTTGCTTCTTTTATAGTAATCTCTTCTTATTATGGTCCCATACTATGGACAGTAGTACTAGGTGATGAATTAGAAATTTATCAAGCTTGTCCAAGGAAGTTTTTTTTTTATACTTTCAAGCTCATCAAAGAGAGCAAGGACATTGAAACGTGTTAAAGGGAGAGTTGTCTACTATTTTTGCTGGAAATTTTTGACTCACTTTACCCATTAGTTTCTGCCTCTGTAAATAGAGGTTAAAACTCTAGGAATATCTAGTAAAATAGGAATTATTTTCTAAATTAGGAAACTATTAGTTCCTTTAATTAAAAAATATTAAAATAGGAAATAAATAACTAATTTTGCAGGAATTAAATCACTAAATCTGCTGGAACTAAACCACTAATAAAGGAATACTATTATAACTAAATTATTGCCTTATTAATTATAGAACTGTAGAACTTTTCTTTTGAATTGAATAGATTCATTTGCAGAGACTTTTAATACTGAATTTTCATTGTATGCAGAGATGGTGAAATATCAACGAGAGACTTGCAGAAAATTGTTCAAGCCCTACCAAAATACAATGAACAAATTGAGAAGCTCTCTCTTCATGTTGAGGTTCGCTTCTTCTTCCTGTTGTCTTGTATTTTCTTTTGAATTTTTTTTTTCAGCTTTAGTTACATAAAGTGCAAAATGACAAATTCAATTTGGTATTTGCTTATTTCAGTAGTTACAATTGTTTCTACCAAGTCTTTGCATCCATAAGGTTAGGAGAAGAAGAAAAAAACAAAATAGTACATCAAGAAAAAATGCGATTTTCATAATGCCGTAACATATGCATCTAACGTGTTTGGTTCCTATGAAAAGTACAAGCAAAGGTCACCTTTGAAGCTCAGAATTGAGGAACAGTTTAGGATGGTGCTTCATTTTGGCTTTTTCTTTATTGATTATTTGTGTGCAGCTAGCTGGAAAAATTAACAAAATTATAAGAGAAACAGGGCTCCGAGAATTGGGCCAACTAGAGCAGGATCTTGTCTTTGGCGATGCAGGAGCCAAGGATGTTATCAACTTTCTAAGGACAAATCAGGTGATGACAAGCATGGAGATTTTCTCACGTAAGGTTGACATGGCTGATGTCCTACATGAATTTCTAATAAAAATATGCTTTTCCCTTCCAGAATACATCTCCTGAAAATAAGCTTCGTTTGTTGATGATTTATGGATCTGTATATCCTGAGAAATTTGAGGGTGACAAAGCTTCAAAGCTAATGCAGGTAGATAATTACTTCCTTTTGATTTATGAGGAATGATATTTGACACTTTGGTACATGAGCATGAACGCGAGTTACAGATCATTTTTTGGATGAAATGTCTGATCTGAAGTGGTAACACAAATTATTAGGACGCAACAAGAGTGGAACTTATATTTATGGCTGAAAAGAAAAAAGAAAAATAAAAGATAAATCCTGTATATTGTTATTGATTTGTCGTTACTTTTCTAGCTTATGCTGCCTCTATGAATCTCTTTATGAATTGAAACGGATGTGAAAGAGAATTTATGTTTGAGCTTGTTGGCTCGCTCTTGCTTCATTGTTATTTAGACATTACCTGAATTTACTTGGTAGCCTACATCAGCATCCGGATGGATAAAGAGTGATCTCTCTTTCTACATGCAGATAACCCTTCCCCCCAGATATATACATATCTTCCTCCTTTTTCCCCAAATTTCATTACCTGAATCTTAGCTGTTCCCTTTCTTATTTTCTCTTACTACTATCACTTTCTAAACTGGGCCTGGCTTAAACAGTTACGTTTCGGGGTCATAATTTTGATGTTGAAATCAGTTACATATGAATTCTTTTCACACTGTTTGTTAAACAGTTGGCTAAGTTATCAGAACAAGATATGATGGCTGTGGATAATATGAGACTGCTTGCGGGATCATCTATCAGCAAAAAGACGTCAAGCAGTTTCTCCCTCAAGTTTGAAAACCAGAAGGTATATATGCATAGCTGAGACGCTTTTTAATGATCAATACAGGATGCTGCCAGCTGGAAATAAAGTAATTGCGATAAGGTCTAACCGGCAGTAAAATTCCTTATGTTTCTCAGGCAAAACAAGCAGCCAGAAAAGATCGAAGTGGTGAGGAAGAAACGTGGCAACTGTTTCGATTTTATCCTGTGCTAGAGGTATGAATCCATCTAGAAATGAAAGTATGCCATGTATTATATCTTACTGTGAAAAGAGGGGGTGGTATATCAAGGAACCATTCAAAAATGAGCTAAAACGAAATCTGAGGACAAATTCTTTTTTCTTTCAAATTCAATCATTTTGAATTGTATTTTGTTAGAGGACAATGTTTAAATGAAAGCGCAGGAATATCAGCGTTGTTTCTTTTGCAGGAGCTTATTGAAAACATTGGCAAAGGTGAATTGCCAAAGAATGAGTATGCTTGTATGAATGAACCACACTCGACTGTCCCGGAGACAAGAAAAGGATCAGTGCGAAAAAGTAATGCTCCTGTTGCTCCAGAAAGAAAAGCTCCAGCACATTCAATGAGATCAAGACGAACTGCAACTTGGGCACGAGCTAGAAATTCTGATGATGGATATTCAAGGCAGGTTTTTTAGCGCTTAATGTCTTTGTCTGGCTACCAATGCTGTCATTTAACCATCCATGCTAAGCTACTCCAATGGGATTTTTCAAGAAGAAATTCACAAACTGCTCTTTCTTCCGCACTCAATTCTATCCATATTACATATTATGGTCATTCGATGACTGCTTTATAGCAGATATTAGCCATGTGCAAATGGTGAAAATCTCATGCTCAAACTTTTCTTATTGGTTTTCTGTTCCCTTCTGTAGTGATTCAGTCTTGCAGAATGCATCATTAGATTTGAGAAAAATGGGACAGCGTATTTTTGTGTTTATCATTGGAGGTGCTACTCGATCCGAGGTAAGTGGCACACTTCTCAGCTTTGAGTAGATTGATTGGATGTTACTCGTGAGTTCCGAGTCGGTTCTCTGTAGTTGTGGATCTTTCCTGATGGCTTTTGGACGATTCTATTGTCAGCTTCGAGTTTGCCACAAACTCACAACCAAACTCAGGAGGGAAGTTGTTCTAGGTTGCACTAGTTTGGATGATCCTCCACGATATATTACGGTATTACAAACTTATTTATGATTCCCATGCTCTGAATATTTTCTGCGAGGAATGCATACTGTTCGAATTTGATATGATTAGGTTTAATAATTGGATTTTGGACACAACTATTTCATCCCAATAACTGCGACTGAATTTTCTTTATGCGAACAGAACTTGAAGACGCTGTTAGAAATTCAAGAACCGACCCCAAATAAGCAATATGGGTTCCGCAACTTCTAACTCGGTGCGGCTACAGGTATTGCCAAAAAAAAAAAAAGGTGAAAAAAGAAAAATGATAAATACTTCTATTATTATTAAATGATAAAAGACTCGAATTTATTATTATTATTATAAGAATTTCATGCTCTGTAGACTACGAGGGGAGATAGATGGAGACCAGCCACGATATGCATTCTACATGTACGCTCATATTCAGCCTACCTGTAATTTTTATGTTGACATTAGAAAGATACGGAGGAAAAAAAAAAAGAAAAGAAAAATATGTTCCCAATTTTTTCAGGGACTCGAGGAATTAGGACGTTCCATGGGAATTGAATGAGGCCATTTTGTGTCATGTTTTCCACACAATTTGATTCTCGAAAAGAGCTTTTACACATTTAATAAACAGTAGGAATAATTGTAATTAATACACCATCTCCATTTTGATAGTGCTTATTCTTTATTAATTCATTGTGATATTCGTAAAATTATTATTAATTATATTATAATTTCTTCACCATCCAATAATCATTGTACTTGCATACAACTTAAATTATTCTACCCAAATGACTTGTCATCCACCTGTTTCTGTTTCTGCAAGTAGTTCTCATCCAAATGCCAATATATCTGCATTTTAGTTTGAATAACTACAAATTTTAGGCTTTTTTTTAACAATAAAGCTTTTAAAATTTAATCTCTTTTAATAATTGTCTTTTCAATTAATTTTTTTATTAAAGATAATAGAAATAGCTATAACTATTTGAAAAATCATCTATTTTTTTATAATTCTAACTAACTTTGTACAAATTGAAATTCTTTCATATGATAATAATGACGAAGCTACATATTTGATTATTTTTAAAAACTATTTGAATAAAGTTTTCATTGAGTTATTATTATTTTGAAATGAGGAAAAATGATAATTTTTTAATACTTGTTGAATTAATATTATAATAAAGAAAATTTATATAAAAAATATGGGTAATTATTATTCATAATAATTACCTATTAAACAGAATAGATGATTATCCTAATAAAAAAGGTAATTTTCAGAATATTTAAAATTTTAATTGATAAATATTTTGTCTTCATCAATAATTTATTTTTAAAGAAAAACGAGAGATTAAATTGATAAAAAATTAAATGTTATGAATTTAATTATTATAAAAAATATGTTAAAAATTAAATTTATTAACACTTTTAATACATTAGAAGTCAATTTATATTTCTATGTTTTTCTTTTTCTCTTTTTCTTCTAAGTGTATATTTAATTTTCTTTTCTTTATTTTCTATTTAGAAAATATTTTTTCCCAAAAGAATTAAGAAAATATTTTTGAACTTTCAGAGTTAATCACAATACGCCTAAAAAGGAAACTAAAAATGCGTGCAGACAATTATTCAAACTTCCCAGTTCCCAGTAAAACAAATCATTTCTTTTCCCTTATCATGCAAACGAGGTGACGCGTATATAAGCCTCCCCCGCGCCATTTTCATTTTCCTGGGGCTTCAACGCATTCATCGCATCTACTGTAATCTATAATCTTAAAATCCGAAAACGCTTCCTGCTGACAATGGATCTTCTTGGAGCTCTCGTCGCTCTCCTCTTCTTCAAAAGCTACTACTTCAATAGAAAATCCGAAATCAAATCAGTTGCCAATGCGGAGCTCCATTCCGATCCTAAACAGCCTAAAAAACCTACTCAGACAATATCCAAGAAATCTCACTCCAAACCTCAATATCATGCCTCCGATAAGGTATGCAGTCGTTTGGTTGCCAGAGAATTGGTGTGTTTGCTGTCTATTAGTTCTGCTTGATCGGTTGAATTTGGACGGAGATTCATTGGAGTAGATTGGAAATTCATGTTTCGTTATCGATTTTAATATTTTTCTAGGAAATGGAATAAGAAAAGGAACGGTCGTCTGTTTTTTTTTTTCTAAAGAATATTGTTTTCGCCTTCACTAGGAGAATTGAACTCAACTTAATGCTTCAATTAAGCTAACCTTATATTTCAGAAAAAGAAAAAGCTAGTTTTATTTTTAATTTTTTGAAAAAACGAAAGAAAATCCACGAGTTGTTACTAGTTTTATCTAGTTATAGATAGTGCATTTTTCAGCATAACCAAGCGAAACAGTAAGATTGCTTTTGTTTGTTTAATATGTTCTGGTACTGCTTTTGTAGGATCAAAATAAGCGACATCATCCTTTGGATTTGAACACCCTGAAAGGTCACGGAGATTCAGTGACTGGGCTATGTTTCTCCAGTGATGGACGGAGTTCGGCTACAGGTACAAGCTTTATGTGTCATTTGTCAAAGCACATTTGTGTTTATTTTCTAAAGGTGAAACTTTCACAAAAATATTTTGTTCAAGTAACATGCTGAGTGGTGAAAGCTTAATGTTATGTGTAAATAATTAAACGTTAAAAATTAGGAATAAGCTCAATGGTCCCCTGAAAGAATCTTGTGTTTGTTTAGGATAGTATTCCTTAAACAGTGGAATAATTCAATTGGACTTAAATACAATATA
The DNA here is from genome assembly GCA_948208565.1 of Hura crepitans. Classification (NCBI taxonomy): domain Eukaryota; kingdom Viridiplantae; phylum Streptophyta; class Magnoliopsida; order Malpighiales; family Euphorbiaceae; genus Hura; species Hura crepitans. Next base: position 15,697 of record CANXYI011035368.1, read on the forward strand.
ATATTTTGGGAATTGGTAAAAAATTTCCCCTCTTCTTGTGTGAGTTTCCGTGATGCTTCCAATGTTGAGCTTTTTACTCCTTTTGCCAAATAGAAAATA
>CANXYI011035399.1:0-10690 GCA_948208565.1 Hura crepitans
AAATGGAGAAATAAATTCAAGAAATGAATATTAATGAGATAAGCATGATGGGATTTTGTGTAGAGAGCATTTATAGCCCCTGGATTAAATAGTAGCATAAAAGATCTTGGCCATCCAACATTAAATGAATTAAATAAAGTAAAAAGAAATGGGACACGTGGGCTACATCCTAACCTTACATGTGTTACACCTCAAATCATAGCCATTAGTTCCTTAATATAAACATGGAAAAAACATAAATTATTCATGGAAAAAAAATCAACCATCACCCCTTTCCTCCCTTTTCATTGCTGAAACTTATATCCTATGACACCCCTTACCCGATGCAATCGCCGAACCCAAATAAAGGATATGCACACAACCGTAATCCAATCTCATGTATATCATTATGAAATAAATCTTGCTTTTAAAAACATGTATTACATGTAATAGTTGTCAAAAATATGGAAAATCAAAAATATTTTCTTTTAGTTCACTATTTGGACCTTGTGCTAAAAATTTTGACAGCATAACGACTGTCTGTGCATAAACCCTAAATAGAAAGTTGTTAAATAAAGCACTTCTATAATAAATCAATTCAAACCAACATTTTTTTGGGTCCATCTGACCCTCTAACACAAACTTATCACACATATTCTCAAATACTAGTTAAAGTTGTTTATACAAACATGTTTAAAACATATGTACAATACAGGTTAGGCCCATCCCTTGCTATATAAGAGTGTTTCTATATACATACATCATGTAACAATACAAAAATAACTTTATACCAAAAATTGTCTTCTTGCAAAATGGCTTTCGCTTTGAGGCTATGTACAATCCTACTTTCTTTAACCTACGCATCACATAAAAATTTCATGCTAAGCAATCGCTTAGTGGTGTATTCAAATTAAATTATATTTACATACAATCATATCAAATATATATATATATATATATATATATATATATATATATATATATTTATATATATGTATATATATAAACTATACGTAGAGCTATTGTGTGAGTACATGTTTCATATGCTTATATTCATGTGCCATAGGTATTATGCATACAAGGTACATCAAATATGCAAATCATAATGTGCAGTTTATTCCATTTATTTTCACAATCAAGCTGGTGTAATAGGCATATCACTATACCTCCACTTATATTTTCATATTCAAATCACTGTTATATCATCAAGTTCAAATTAATGTTATCTTATTTCATTTCCATATCTAAAAGACAACAAATTAATAATGGATATAGGGATCCTAATCAGAGCAATCATATACATATTGTGTAATGGTCCATATTTTGGACCCTACGACGGTTGCACACACTTGAGTGCCTAAAAGCCAAATGTAAGTGTTCACAAGCCAAATAATTATGCAGTGGCCCACATGTTAGACCCTACGATGACTGCACTTGCCTATTTACCTGAAGGTAAAATGTAATTGGTCGTAGGCCAAATGGTTGTGCAGTGGCCTTATAGACCTTATGATGGCTGCACCTACCTGATATAAGCATCGAGGGACCCTAATAGCTTCTATCTATCCCTAGTCGACTAATCAACCTACCCAATCTAGGTTGTCTAATTGTATGGGACACTGTCTTATGTTACCATATTCTCATGTATTTAACCATTTATATTGCCACATTGGCTATGATACTCATTTATCATCATGTTACACCAATGCACATAATTGACCCTTAGGTCAACTCAAATTACGTCCCACTTCGGCACTCAACAAATCAATCATACAAGATGCCAACCAATTTCATATCGAACTCATTTTCATCATACAATTGTTCATGCTTTACTGTCTTTTTAAGCATACACATTGTTACTCGTTATGGACACTTCATGTCCTAACACAATAAGTCACTGAAATCAATCGTAATGTAAAGCAAATATGCATCATTTATGACCCTACATATTATCACATAACTATTTTCACAAATCTACAATCATAGCATATTACGTACACTTTTTATACAAAAATATTTATGTAATGCATAAATTAATCCGACTCCACTTACAACGATCACTGAATACACCGAAAATCACCACTCACTGCTTCTCCTTCTTTTCTCCTTTTCTTTATCTGACCACATAATGCACATAATATTCAAAAATTCATATAAAATCAACTATAAATTGAAACTGAAAATCGACTTTTATACTGTTACTATCAGTCCCCGAGGCATATTATAGAATCACCTTAGGTCACTATTCAACTTTGGGCTGGGCCGTTACAGATGATACCAATCGGATAGGTAACCTATCCCATTTTGGATTGGGAAGTCTTCGTGTTGCACCCTTTGCCCAAGAGATAAATTCATGAGGGCTGGTGGGCCAAAGCAGACAATGCTAACCAAGTGGGCCAGGCTGTTATAAGGACAATAAAGGAGCATCAGCCATGGAGAAGAAATGGGGAAAAAGATGAAGTGAAAAAGCCAAAAAATGCCTTTTATACTTATTAAAAAAATTTTATTCCCTTTTTCTTTCAAAAATTCACAAAAATTAATCTGTGAGCCCAAAAATTCTCAAATTTTACCAAAAAATCATAAATACCATATTTTAGCAATCCCTAAAATTTCAGCTCAAAATTTCAAGAAAATCAATAAAAATCACAATTTTTAATATTACACGATTCCCTAAAAATACCTCCCGATCTCAAAAAATTATGATTCCAGTTTCATTAGACTTGTTAAAATTTTGAGTATCTAATTATACCATTTTCACATCAATTTGAGTAAAAAAAATTATGGTTTAGCTTTCACTAAAGCACTATTCACGAAGCGTCAACGTGAAAACTTTAACCTCCATTTTTGCCCTCTTAATGACTTCATTTTTGTTCAAAATTTCACCTTTTAATTTTTTTATAATTAATACCTTCATCTGGTAGTATTAGTATAATCCGGATCTTCATATCACTGAACACTCCTATGAAGATACTGTTCATAAATTAAGGGTTTTTGAGGCATTACATGCCTCTCCCATACCCCAAAATTCTTTTAATTACCTTACCATTTTACACCAAATTATTAAACCAAAATGAAAGCTTTCTCATTCAATTATTAGCTTCTTCAAAGTCCTATTATATGGAAGAGAATTTTAAAGGAAAGGATGAAGGAAATTATGGGTTGAAGCCTAATGCAAAGTAAGTGGATCATTTTCTAAATTCATTAATTTCTTTAGGTTAATTAAGGTGTATTCATAAGTATTTAAATACATGACTAAAATGTGAGGAAATACAGTTATGGAAAATGAAAGCTTAGTGGATGGATGATGATGGGATGAAGCTGAGGAAGTGAAAATGAAGATTAAGTTAATTCAAGCTAAAGAGGTATGTGTATTCACATATTATGAGATTTGTATGCATATTCAATTAATTATGAATTTTTGCATTTTATATGTAATATGTAAGATATTAAACTTCATCATGTGAATTAATTAAGTGTATTAAGGTTTTAGAAGTGTAATTAGGCTTAATTTAATTAATATAAATAAACTAAAAACATGAAAGAAGGATTTGAACACTAAATCCTACCTTGGCCAAATTGCTCATATTAAAGAAATTATGTGATTAAATGATAATTAAATGGAATAAGGTGATTAAATAATTTAAGAGTGAATGATAGTAATTGGAAAAACTCCTAGAAGGGATAATTGAATTAATCTTGTTCAAACTTAGGTTGGGCCAAAATTAGTAAAATGAAATAGTAAAGTGTTCATGTAACATGATTTAGTATAATCGTGATAATACATTTACATAGGTAGCAAAATATGAAATTAGTGTAAAAGACTTATGTATGCATTCTATACTTTGGAATTTTAATTTTTATTATGTAACATATGGTTACTTAAATTTATAAAGTTTGGGAAAATTAATGAAATTAGGACATAATTTCTTTACTTAGCTCAAGGAAAGCATATGAAGAAGAAGTGAGTGACGAAAAACATAATTAGAGTATCATTTATTAAAGGACCAAATCACATATGATAAAGATTAATGGTATGTTAAAGATACAAGTGATTAATACAGTTGATTATAAAGTCTACGATATTTAGTCAATCAATATGGAAAATTTAATACTTAAAATAATATTAGCTAAATATAGAATATGTTTAAATGATAATTCCATAAGTTATTGTAAATACACAAATAAATAGATATTTAAAGAAACTATAGTTTAGGTAAGAGAGAAAATACAATAAGAATTATAAAAGTGTATAGGAATTCTTGTGTAATTTAATTAAAATGTTATGAAATATTCTAAAGAAAATAGATACATGAATATATGCGTATAAGAATATGTGAATACAAGTATGTAAATAAATCTAAATAAAAGAAAATTAAAGAAATTAATCATGTGTAAATAAAAGAAAATATGAAATGTATGTGTATACGTAAATGAATAAGGATTTGGCATAATAATAATATCAAAGAAAATAAAATAAAATGAATTAAATAAGCTAGATTTAAAAAAATTGAATTAAGAAAAAGTATATGGAAATTAACCAAACTAGTTGAATAGCTCATTTTACCACCCATGTCATCATAAATCAAACTAATTTATAAACTCAAAGGAAATTCATTACCAACTCAATTATGTCTCTCATATCCCACCTTACCCCACTCTCTCTTAGAGAAGGGTAAGAAGGTGTTTCACTATGTATGCTAACCATACTGACTGAAAGTCCGGCATCATAACAGCTGTCCGAAAGCCTACCTAAAAAAATTCAACTTGTGAAAATGTTACTATATCCTACGACAATTAGCAAATATGCAAGACATACAATACCTAAACATGATACAAACCTTACACCTCTAAAGATGACTCAAAGACACAACTAAATCCCTTCCAATAAGGAGGAGTTGCTTAAGACTCGCTTGATTCACACTTGCAATTAGATGACCTGAAAGCATACAACTTGCTTGACTGCAATAACCTATATGTATATAACATAGACCTATAGAGACACACCTATCTCCATTTATTAGGAACTCGTTCATTCCGCTATACACCTTACTCATATGCCCTGCACTAACTATTTAATAGTTGTTATACCATATATACATTACTAGAAACTATAATAATAAATTACTATGCCATAATTACATATATTATGTTTTGAGAATTATACACTCCTAACTATGTGAAATGGCAGTAATTGTAACAAAACATCTCAAAATTCTAGCAAGGCCACATAGTTAAGAATGTCCTTTTCAACATTCTCCCATAACCTGCATACACAACAATAACCCTGTCAATATTCCACTTACAAGGATCACACAATTAACATTTCCACCATTTTATTTATAAGTTAGGAGGCTTACACAGACATTTAAATAAAGTAAATGCTCAACAGTGCAATCAACTGCAAGAGTAAGAGTTCCTCATGTTAAGAATCTAGGGTGTGTGTTGTGCTTTTATTGTTTTTGGTTAACTAAAATATATTGTTATTAACATTATGCCAAAGATACTATATTATGTATGTACTAGTTATATAAATGCTATTTCTTATCCATATTTAATATTATATTTTACTTGTGCTATAATGCATGTTTCACATGCTAAGTACATGTTCAATAGTAAGTTTTCATTGAATAATTACTTGCAACTAAATGCACCTCTTCTATTATGGGTATATAGACTCATAACATAGCTCTTGATTTTGTTCTTGTTATTTATATCTCATGTCAAAGTTACTTGGCCTAAGCTTGGTTAGAGTCCATAAAGCCTTTGATAAAACACTTTTAGAATAATCCTAAGGGAGGATAAATGGTATTTGAACTATGAATTTTGGAACTTGAGAAGTAGGCTGGCCTAACCCCCTACACACACACACACATATAACAATTAGCATTTCAATTTTTTAGGTTATAATTTTTCATGTTATATATATTATTTACATAAAATAATTATTCTTAAAGGGACTAGTAATTGGAATTCTCCTCTTAAAATAACCACTTTTATAGATCATGTTAGATCCTATAAACTTGGTTAAGAAAAGACTTGGAAACATTTTCTTTCAATATAATATACAAATTTCAATATAAAAAATTTGCAAGTTTTAATCAAAGAGCACTAAACTTGACATTTAGACAAACACTTTATGTGTATTAATATTTTCATTTATTAACTTCCATAAGGTATTCCATCTAATTCAACTCAAATAAAAATCAAATACCAATTTAAATATATTCTAATCATGCAAATATTACTTATTTTCCAACAAATTCCCATTATATTGCAAATAACTTTGCTTGATTTAGTTAAGATTTATTTTCCAAATTTTGAAGTATTTCCATTTCGATCTAAAATAGAGAGCCTTATTTAATGGTATCTAAAATAATTAGATATAAAAATAAATAATGATTTGTTAATGAAAGCTTATAAAACAGATAATTGTAGAGTGATGAGTTGGTTTGATAGAGCTTCCACCTAGTTCTATAATAGAACTTATTGATCTTTTGCCCAAAAGGGTTTGAAACTAATATCTTATTTATGCCCTTACAATATATCTCTTTTATATTCTAATGCTTATCAATTCCGTATCATGCAAGCAAGCAAATAAATTTAAATCATTCATTATTTTTACACATCTAGAAAGAAAATTGCAATAATTAAAACATACATGATAATAATAAGATGCAAAAATATCATCCTTTCATAAAATGGAGTATTCATTATTTAGAGTATTAACCTAACAATTACCTATAATTTGATAGGAATTGGTGATAACTATCCAACTCCCATCTTTAGGAGATTGGCCTTTATTAAATACATTTTAATGGTGACTTTCATTAAGAAAAAAGCAAAACTTATTTTATTAGAAAACACCAATTAATTAATAGCAAAATCATTAATGTGAGATTTACTTTTACGTGTATAATAAGTTTAAATAAACTACATATTACAACTGAAAAGAATGGAATACATGAAAATATCTAAAACCAAAACCACAAAAAAGTAAGATTATACTGGTCTTTCTTTCCCTATCTATAGCTCCGTGTAGACTATTTGCATGCCTGAAATAGGTCCACACAAACTACAATCTGAATGTCCATGATCCAAATCTTGCACACTCAACCAAAATAGTTAAAACAACACTATGAGGTCTGTGAGGACCTTATGGCAAACCAAAATCCTGTCGTATCAACATACATGAATAACGCATAAATAATCAGGATTACAAGCAGAGCATGTATCATTAATCATCAACATCATTATTAATAACACATTAAAACAACATATAACTCATACAAAATAAATATCATTAAACAAATATAGGTCTATACGAACCACAAATCTCATAAAAAAGGTCTGTGTGGACCAATTATGTGATTTAGAATATGAATTTCAATTGTAAGATAATTCAAACATGCAAATAATCATGTACAAGAATAACTTACTCCTATAATTAGCATGCAGATTACAATGAATCACCTCGCATGGCTAATTTATCCATATAGATCCTTGGTTAATAATTAAAGTAATGAAAGTGATAAAATAAAGGCCTCAGGCTTACCTGTTGATTAAGTTTTGAGCATAAAACCAAAGTTAGGGTTTCAAAAGAGAATTATGAATTTTGAGTGAGGGTTTTAGGATTTGTAGAATTGCTCCACTAGCATGGTTATCTCTTCTTAATTCAATGTGTTTAATTTGGCTCATTAGAGAGATTTTTATAAGCTTTTGGTGAGGGATTCTCGTTCAGCTGAATATAAAGTTCATCAAAATAGAAATTAAAGTTCAAATAAGAAAAGTAAAATTCTGAAAGCTTTTTAGATGTAGGTTCATGCATACCATAGGTTGTGAGTGAGGTCCATACGAACCAATAGCTAGGAGGTCTAGGTGAACCATAGGCTATGGGCTAGATTCCTTTAAGCTTAAGGTTTAAAAGTCTGTATGGGCATTGGGCTAGCAAGTTTGTGTAGACTAGGGTTTTGGCTTCTTTAACTTATTGCTTAGGCTTGCCTTTGGCAATAATCGTAGGCCCAAAACATAGGTGTTTATAGTTTTCCCTTACTTTAGTGAGCTCTATACACCATGTGTGATAAAACTCAACAAAGTAATAGATCAGTTAGAGATACTTACCTGGATATTTACTTTTATTGATATATCAAATATTGCCATCTCACTTTTCCTGATACAGGTTGCCATTTTTCACTTTCATGATTTAGCTTGCCATCTACTACATTCACAATTTGCCTTTTTATCTCACACTTTCATGGTTTCGTTTGTTATCTTGTACTTTCATGATTCAGTTTGTTACTTTGCACCTTCTCGATTTAGTTTATCACCTTACACCTTTATAAATCAACTTGTCATCTAGCACCTTTTGTAATTTGGCTTATTATTTCATACCTTCATGATTTAGCATGCCATTTAGCACCTTTGTAGCTTAACTTAGAATTGAAATCATTGTCTCACCTCTTTAGGGTTTAGTTTAAAGTTAATATTGAAATGGAGAGTCAAAGCCAGGGCTCTCAGACTTTGATGTTGTAAATTAGTGACAAAGTTTCCTCCTCATGTAATTTGATCTAGATATCTTAAGTAGTCTTGAGATTATGTGTGGAATACATCTTGCTATGCATATGGTTAACTTGAATGGATGGTGCATGATTTCATGCGTAGAAAGTATGTTTATGCTCATGCATTCATGTTCATATGCATGTGTATGTGTACATGTTTATATACACATGAATGTATGTTTAAGGACACATAGAATGGATCTTATGAATCTCATAACTAATACACATATAGGATAGCTATCGAGATCACTCTTTCCTTAAACTCTTTGTGGGAAAGATTTTGGTTACATGGAAGTGAAGGTATAAGAGAATATGAATAGGTTAATAAAAGAAATGTTTAGATAATATGAATGAAGGGATCTAGGATCTAAACATGTCATTTGTTTGCTGAGAGCAAAGCATTTAAACATATGCAATCGAAGAGAAAGGAATTATAATGCTAAGGATTACACTTATTATGAATGCAAATAATTACACATAATGATACCTTGCTGGTCCTTTCGAATTTTTAACTAAATATTTTCTCTTATCTTTTAATGTTTGCTAGATCATCCTTAGGTTTTCATTTTAGTGAAATCTACTTTAATTTTTCCTAAGCCACTCTTTGGGGGTTTTTAACCTAATGAGCATTTTTTTAGTAAATTATCTCATTTTCATGCTTAAAACCTATTGTGTTACATTAGACTAATTGGATTTGAACTCACATCTTATAAAGTTCATTGTGGCTTGATATAACTTGAAGTTCATGTCATGGCTTGATATTACTTGAAGCTCATATCAGGACTTGATATGGCTTAATGTTTATGTTATAGGGAGTTGATGAAGCTTCTCGAATTAATAGATAACTTTTCATGATGTTAGCCTTATGGCCCCTAGACCGATCTAATGTCATCCAGACCAATCAAATCTCCTTCCATAAAGTTTGAGAGCCTTCTCTCAGACTGTCAAATTTCATTCGAGTCGATTAGATCTTTTTCTATAGGGTCTGAGAGAATTCCCTAAGATTGATTGAATGTCTAATTTAGATCTCTTTCCATAGAGTCTGAGAGCCTTCTTTTATACCATTTGGATTTTATCCAGACCAATCGAATCTCTTCCTATATAGTTTGAAAGCTTTCCTTTAGACTGATCGAATGTTTGATTATCTTTTTTTATTAGATCTTTTTTCTTGTCCTCTCTCAAGATGCATGTCTAATCATCAAACCATCCTAGGGGGGACAAATTGTAATACGTGTATTACTTTAGCAACTTTGGGTTTAATGGATTTACTGAAGTCCAAATAAATAGAAATATCTATGAACTAAGGTCATCTTAACCCAAGTTAATTGACCTTAGTACTCTGTATAGGTTAAAGGACCAGCCGAAACTATAAAAGGGCATGCTATCTCATAGATATATTAGAGGACATAAAAAAACCCTATATTTCTTGGCTATCTACCATTTTATCTCCTAATGCTCTACTGATTTTGGCATTGGAGTCTTAGTCCTAGGCCTCTCTTGGATAAGTTTTTCTATCTATGTAGCTACTCCATAAGAGGAATCACTGACTTGCCATTAAGGACATTTCCATTAGTGCTTTCTTTGAGAGTCCAACATGGTAGATGACACTAGCCCATCTAACCATGATAAAACACTGAGGCAAAAATTGATGTTTATGTTCATATAAGATCCAATGAATAAAGAAACATCAAGAGTCAGAACTCTTATCACCTTTGAAGCTCTACAATAACTTTTATAGAGTTTTAAGGATGACATATATTTGGAGTTTATTAAAGAATTAAGACCGAAAGAAATAAAAGAAGTGACCTTTAATTTAGACAAAGGAATGGAATGCTAGTCTTAGTTTAAATCCATTTTGAGTTCTGCAAGTAATGAATTTAGAACAAGAATGTCTAAAAGTCTCAAGATTTATGAGACATAAAATAAAAAAAGGGGACCCAAAGGGAAAAACCTAATGGAAAATGAAAAAGAGTTTAATAGCTTATTTGTTAAGGACAAGAAGTTTAAGCTAGGACACCTAAAAAATCTTGATTATGATAGGAACATAAACTCATCATTTGCATAAGAAATATGGGAAGTCCCTTTCCCTTATTATTTCTGTGAGATAAATATGAAGAAATACAAAAGCCAATTAGATCCCTACAAGCACTTTTTTAAAT
>CANXYI011035492.1:0-12549 GCA_948208565.1 Hura crepitans
ATCAAATTGAGTTATTTTCAATTCATAAATACCCTTAACTATCATTTTAATATCATGACATACTTTATAGATTAATTTAGTTATTTGCCCATTTTTACTTAAGCCCAATTTGAAAAACCTTAACCTATGGATAACGGGACCTTTTGGCTGCTGAACCAGTAAAAAGTTATACAATGGGCCCTACAGAACCTTTTAGTGATTGTACCTGCATATGCTTGTGCAGTGGCCTCTATGGGACCTTTCGGGAGCTGTACCACATAGATCTGAAAAGCTTAGCATAAATCCATAGGTAAGACTAAAAATGAACACTTCGATCTCAATCTAGGCATGAAAGTGCCCTAGCAGTTGCTACATCCCCTAGCTAACCAATCAACCTATCCATTCCTAGGTTGTTACATCTTATGGGCTAAAAACCTTTATATTTAGTTTCACCTTATTAAATAAGCTTTAATAGCTTTTAATTTATTTATTTTAGCCATTGTATGACTAAAATTGCTTATTATCATTGAAAACATCATTTTTAGCATTCATGCTCATTTTAACATACCATTATGCCATATTTGTGCCATATGCATGGCAAATCACAATTTCCATCTCATTTATGGTTTTTCAACATGTATTATTCATATAAATATTCATTTGAGGTCATATGTTCATTCAAGACACTTTATGCCTCATAGTTCTCAATGTACTCATATTATGGCATAACTAGTGTTACATAACACTTATAGGCTTATTTCGGGTTTAGGACATGTTTTGGTCATAACCTTAATTCTTCATGATAGTAATTATGTTTATGACCAATATAGTGAATGAAACATGAATACATTTGAATATTAATAATTTATGAATTATATATAAGCCATTCAACCATAAAAGCTCACATTAACATATTTAGTGTTCATCATAAAACATGTTACCTAGCCATATTCAATGATGTGTCCACACACAATTAGAGCTTAAAGCACCAAAATTTATAAGCCATATACCTATGTAGAAATTTTAGCCACTAGGCTATACACATTCCTTCTTCACTAGTTAACACATGTTAACATACACACATACAAGGGTTTTCATATCCATTCATTCGGCCATCCTTATAGCAAAACCTCAAATACCATATTTAACCTTATTTATCACCTAAAATACCATCATTTTATCATAACTCATGACTTAAAACTCAATGCCATGCATTATTCTACCATTGACCACGATATTCACACATTATGCACATATTAAAGCATTTTATTCCAAAACAACCACACCTATATGTGACACTTCGACCATTTGGCCCATACTCACAAAATAGTCATATATTGCACATTTAACTCATACATTATGCAAACATAAAGGTTAGGCATAAAAACATGAGAAGGACTCACATATGCATAATATAGTCATTTTTCCATATTATAACTCTTTAGACCAATTATGCACATTTTGGGCATTTATTAGTTCCAAAGCAATCTCTAACTTTCATTCACACATAATTATGTCAATTAAATGAATTAACCCCTATTTAACCTTAATTACTAAATTAAGCCTTTTTAGCGTTATTATGCTCTATATTAAGTATAATATGCCACATTAAGCTTTTTTTTCACATCCAATTGATTCCAATCAATTCTTATCATTTTAAACTCATTGACATACTTATAATAAGCCATACAACCTATTAAATGCATAACATTTATGGCATACCACACTTTTAGGCCTTTGTTACATATTGAGCATAATATGAAGTTTAATGTTTCTAATTGAATTTACACATTCTATTTTGATTACACATAACGAGGTGATTTAAGAGGAACCCTGAGGACCTTCTATGCCTTCGATTTGCCTTTATTATAGTTCGATTCGGAAACCCCTAACATAAATCGAACAAAACTTTAAAAATTTGTAATAAATAAATCAATGCTTTAAAAATCAATCCAAAACAATAAAACATCTCTTGGGCACCCTAAAATCTACAAAAAAATAATAGAAGTCAGAAATTCTTACCCAAACCAAAGTGGGTTACTACTCACGAGATTGAAAAATCGATAATTTCGAACAATCTCTTTCCAATTTCCACTTTCTAGAGGTGTAAAAGGGTGTGGTGGTTACTAAAGTACTTTTAGTATGGACAATTATGGCTTATAAAGGTGGAAAAAGAACCAAAAATGGTAGAGAGGGGAGGGAGCATGCTGTCAGTTTTGGTGGAGAAGAGAAGAGAGCGATTTTGTTAACTTTTTTTAGAAGATTTGACTATTGATACCCCTTCTAAAAAATCATTTATTTTAATGCATTTTTCTCCCATTTTTTCCTCCTCTTCTTGAACCCAATTAATTTCCATTTTTATTCCATAAATTCACTTTTATTATGCCCACATGCTTCCAAAAATTGGAGCTCAAAAAATGAAGAAAATCGATTAAATACATTATTTTTCTTGTTACCTGATTTTTGAAAAATTACTTTTCAATATCTAAAAATTTCAATTCTAGTGCCATTAGGCTCATTAGAATTTTTAAGTATCAAGTTATATAAGTTTCATAATTTTTTGAGCAAATTTGAAAATAATTTACTGTTCAGCTTTGCCTTGGTCACTATTCCCAATATACTACTGTAAAAACTTTCTTAGCATATTTAACCAGTCTAATGACCTCCAATTGATGTCAAACTTTACCTAAAATTATTTTATGACTAATACTTTCATCTGGTGGCTTCAGTGTATCTCGAGTCTCGAAAATACTATTCATCCCAGGAAAGAACTATTCATAAATGTTGGGATTTTTTAGGGCATTATATTTCTTCCCCTCTTAAATAAATGTCATCCTTGACATTAAATTTATTACCTGGTTCAAACAATTACAGGTATTGTTCCTTCATTTGAGCTTTCGCCTCTGAGTTAGTTTATTCCATCCCGTGGTGTTTCTAGAGAACCTTTACCAAGGGTACTGTTTTATTCCTGAGTTCCTTCTTTGCTCTATCTATAATCCTTACGGGTTTTTCTTCATAAGACAAGTTAGGATTGACCTCTATTTCTTCCACTATTAACACATGCATAGAATCTTATCTATATCTTCTAAGCATGGAAACATGAAAAAGTCGTGGATCTACTAAAGTTTTGGAGGCAAAGCTAGTCTGTAGGTTACTAGTCCCACATTTTGTCATCTCGTATGGGCCAATAAACCTAAGACTTAACTTCTCTTTCTTCCTGAATCATTGAACCTTCTTCCAAGGTAAAACCTTAAGAAAAACCTTGTTTCCCACTTCATATTACACCTCTTTTCTCTTCAAATTCATATACGACTTCTAACTATCAGAAGTTACCTTCAGCCTCTCTCTAATGATCTTTACCTTTTCTTCTACATCTTGTATTAAATCTATCCCCATGAGCTTAGTTTTACTAAACTCATTCCAACACAAAGGTATTATTTTCTTCTGTATAAAGCCTCATAAAGTGCCATGCCAAGACTCACTTGATAACTATTATTATAAGCAAATTTAGCTAAGGATAAGTATCGATCCGAGCTTCCTTTGAACTCTAATGCACAACCCCTCAACATATCCTCGAGAATCTAAATCACTCTTTTAGATTGTCCGTCAGTTTATGGATGGAATGTTATACTGAAACTTAATTGAATACCCAAGGCATTATGAAATTTCTTCTAAAACCTCGATGTGAACCTGGGATCCCAATTTGATATAGTTGAAAATGGCACTCTATGCAATCTAACTATCTTATCCAGATAAAGCTTTGCTAGCTTCTCTAAGGGGTAGTCCATTCTCACTGGTATAAAATGAATTATCTTGGTAAGATGATCTACCACAACCCATATAGAATCACACTTGCTCCTTGCCATAGGCAATCTAACCATAAAATCCATCGTGACTCTATCCCATTTCCATTCTAGAATTGTTATAGGATGAAGTAATCTAAAAGGAACCTAATGTTTTCCCTTTACCTATTGACAAGTAAGGGACATAGTTACATACTTAGACACATCCCTTTTCATGCCTGGCCACTAATAAAAAAGCTTTAAATCTTGATACATTTTATTGCTACTAGGATGCATCGTATAAGGAATATTGTGAGCTTCTTATAGAATCTGCTTCTTCAACTCTTCCACATCTGGCACACAAATTTTGTCATGATAATACAAATGGCCATCTCCCTTAATCTCATATGCTATCAGCTTCCCCTCTTAGATAACACTTATAAGACTATCAATCTATGATCATCTCTTTAATAATCCTTCACTTGCTGTAATAAGCTAGGCTTGACTTACATCTCAGCTAATAAGACACTATCACTTACGAGCTGTAATCTGACATTTATGGCTCTCATGGCTACCATGAACTTTTTATTAAGTGCATTAGCTACTAAATTGACCTTCCTCGAATGGTAATCAATGAGACAATCATAATCCTTGATTAATTCCATCCATCACCTCTATCTCAAGTTCAACTCCTTCTATGTAGGAAGATACTTAAAACTCTTATAATCCGTGTAGATATAACACTTCTCCCCATATAGATAATGTCTCTAAATTTTTACAGCAAACACAATGGCTGCAAGCTCTAAATTATGAGTAGGGTAATTCTTCTCATGTGGCTTTAACTGTCTTAAAGCATAGGCAAAAACCTTGCCATCTTGCATCAAAACACACCCTAACCCATTGTGAGATGCATTACTATTTATGGTGAAGTCTTTCCCTAAAACTGGCTATACAAGAATTAATGCCTTTATCAATATAGCCTTGAGCTTATCAAAGCTTTGCTGACACTTGTTATCCCAAACAAACTGAACATCCTTCCTCAATAAACATGTCATAGGGGTAGCTATCAATGAAAACCCTTTGAAAAATTGTCTGTAGTACCCTACCAACCATAAGAAACTCCTGATCCCTATAATGTTCCTAGGTGGCTTCCATTCCATCACTGCTTCAATCTTATTAGGATCAACTCGAATACCATCGGCTGATGCTCTGTGTCCCAAGAAAGATACTGCAGTCAACTAAACTCACACTTGTTGAGCTTGGCATAGAGTTTTTCTTCTCTCAAAATCTGAAGAACCGTTCTCAAATGATGTTTATGCTCTTTCTTGTTCTTTGAGTAAACCGAATATCGTCTATGAAGACTACCACAGACTGATCAAGGTAAGGTCTAAAGACACTGTTCATTAAGTCGATGAATGCTACAAAAGCATTGGTAAGCCCAAATGGCATTACCAAGAACTCATAATGACCATACCTCATCTTAAAAGCAGTCTTTGCCATATATGTCTCCTTTACTCTCAACTGATAGTACCTAAATTTTCAAATCTATCTTAAAGAACACTCCAGCTCCTCTAAGATGATCAAATAGATCATCAATCCATGGTAAAAGATACTTGTTCTTGATGGTTACTTTATTCAACTATTGACAATTAACACATAATCAAAGTGAACCATCCTTTTTCTTAACAAATAGAATTGGTGCTCCCTATAATGAAACACTCAGTCTAATAAATCCCTTATCTGATAACTCTTGCAACTGCACTTTTAACTCTTTTAACTCAGTTGGCACTATATGATAAGGTGCTATAGATACTAGAGCAGTACCAAGCAAAACCTCAATACTGAACTGAAATTCTATTGTTGGTGGTAAACCCGATAATTCTGTCAAAAAAATATCAACAAATTTAGCCACAATAGGTATGTTACTCGTATCTAGTTCTTCTATTCTGGTGTCATATACATGGGCAAGGAATGCCTAACAACCTTTTCTTGTTAACCATCTAGCTGTGACTACAGATATCACATTAGATAAGAAGTTGATTTGCTCTCTAACAACTATGATTCCAGACTTATCATCAGCCTAAAGAGCTAACCTTCTATACTTGCAATCCAAAATTGTTTGAAATTTAGACAAGCAGTCTATTCCCACCATCAAGTTAAAATTATCGAAGGGTATTCTATTAAATCAATAAGAAATTAATGGTCTTATATCCATAAAGGTCAATCTCTATATATCGGTTAACTATCATATGCTAGCTTATGAGGTTACCAACGATGATCTTTAGGTTAAATGGTTCTAAAACTAACCCCCGGTCTCATGCCCGTGAAGTGCAAACATACAAATGGGTAGACCCGGATCAATTAATGTTAAAACATGAGAGTTAAATAGGAGAAAAGTACCAGTTATGACATCTAGCTCATCTGCATCCTCCTGAGCTCTAATGGCATACTAACGAGTAGGAGCTTTATACTCATGTCAGGACTCTGATCTATCTCTTTGAGCCCTCTTAGCTCTCTTTCCTTGACTTTCCTTCTGGCCTTTAGTAGGTGTAGGTGCTGATCTTTGACCCACACTCTGTACCTAAGGACAATCCTTGTGAAAGTGACCCGGCTATCCACAACTAAAGCACACACTTAGCTTGTTCTTCTAACATTCTCCATTGTGCCACTTAAAACAAATTTGACACTGAGGAACTGAATTTCTCTTGCCCATTGATCCTAGTGTATTGGTAACTTAAGACTATGGCTGCCTAGATTTCCCTTTTCAACTCTATGCTACTTTCTATGACTGGCCTTACTCTTAAGATTACTGGATAGAACTAGACTAAAACCCCAACACTGGATGCTCCTAAACTAGCTAATCTCTTTTTTTGATAAAACTCCTTCTTCTTTTTTTCACCCCCTCGGTAGATTTGTATACTAATACTAGCTATGAGAAATCTCTGATCTTTATTGGCACCACCTAAGACTTGATCTCCACATGTAAAACTTTCTTAAACCTCTTACAGTTCTCTACCTATATGGTGATAGTGTCCTTAGCATATCTACTAAGCATAGTAAACTCCTTCTCATACTCCTTTATAATCATTTGGTCGTACTTGAGATTTATGAATTGTTGCCTTCTATCATTAAGATAGTCCTCCATGATGTACTTCTTGTGAAACTCAGTTAAGAAGAACTCCTATGTAACTTGGTCTTCTATCTTATACTCAATGAGGTCCTCCCACCATTTAGATGCCTCTTCTTGTAGGAGAAAGGTGGCACATATCACCTTCTCTTTTGGTGTGCACAGCATCTATTTCATGATCTTTTCAGTGCGGTCCAACCAGTACTCTACCTTTCTAAGCTTTATCTTGCCTTCTCCTTTGAAATCCCTGGCCTATATCTTCTTCACCCTTTTTAAGTAGGTATTCTAGAGGGTCGAAGGTACCTCAAGCTGTGGTGCTGGTGGTAGAGCAGCAATAGCAGTAGCTTGCCTTAATAGCTAAAACATCTCCTATAGGAACACTAGCAAAGCTTATCCTGCAAATAAAGCATGTCTTGTTACACTAACAGACATAGACCCCATTCTCATAGCCTTGAGTGTTACGATAGTTAGAGTATGACTCTTGACTTAATCCTCACTACCCTATGTTAAATCACTCATCGTATCTATAGGTAAGAAAACAATTTTGATAAGCCTCAATGTCCAATAGTTATGTGATGTAGACTCTATACTCTTAAGTACTCAAATGATACTAGGAATACCTAAATCAGGGCTTTGATACCACTAAATGTAACACCCCTTACCCAGTCCGAACGCCGATCAATCGTCGAGCTCGATTAAGGTGTACATATATTTCAAGAAATGCTAACTCATTCTCCTATTTAATGTTATAGAGCATTCTTGCTTAAAATATGATATGTGAAAATAAAGGTTTTCAAAAACTTTTTCAAATAATGTTACATATTGAGAAATTGGGAATCTTCATGCCAAAATTTTGGTAGCATAAGGGCTGTACTGGGTATTATCCTAAAATTTGAATAGTAATCTACACAAGAAAATACACTTCTAAAATCCATTCCCACACTTCCAGATACTTTATGTGATCCTCTAATCACTCCAACAGCACACAAACACAAAGACATGATATCTTAACCTCAAGAAGAGATATCATACAAAACAACACATAATTTATAAGTTTATAAAGGTTTACACATTTTGAAATCCAAAAAGAAATATTAAGTTACAATTTATATACAATTTAGGCCCATCCCGTTATATTACACATTTAAGTGCAACCTATACATCACAACTATATTACATTTACAAGCTTTAACAAAAGAAAGCCTTCTCTTGATAAGTTTTAATGTCCTAAGGCTTTGAGTATCAAAAAGTTTTCTTACCTATGCATCATAAATAAACGACATGCTAAGCCAATGCTTAATGGTTTATTTGAAATAACATATGCTCACTAGTATTATTATTATACCATATGTATATGAAATCCATTTTCATGCATAACATAATTCACAATATTCTAATATACAATGATAGGCATACTTATAGCTAAAAAATGTGTCATGTATAATCACATCCATAACACTCATATATAGAAGCAACCATTTACAATCAACACATCACCAAATTGAGTTATTTTCAATTCATAAATACCGTTAACTGTCATTTTAATATCATGACATACTTTATAGATTAATTTAGATGTTTGCCCCTTTTTACTTAAGCCTAATTTGAAAAACCTCAACCTATGGATAATAGGATCAATGTTGTGCAGGGATCCATATTTTGGACTTTTCAGCTACTGCAGTAGTAAAAAGTTGTTCAATGGCCCCTACGAAACCTTTTAATGACTATACCTGCATATGCTTTTATAGTGGCCTCTACAGGATCTTTTAGTGGCTATACCCATATAGATTTGAAGATCTTAGCATAAATCTATAGGTAAGACTAAAAGTGAACCCTTAGATCTCAATCTAGGCATGAAAGTGCCCTATGAACTGCTATATCCCTTAGCTGACCGGTCGATCTCTCTATTCCTCAGTTGTTGCAACTCAAGGGCAAAAAACTTTTATATTTAGTTTCACCTCATTAAATAAGCTTTAATAGCTTTTAATTTATTTATTTTAGCCATTGGATGACTAAAACTACTTATTATCATTGAAAACATCATTTTTAGCTTCATGCTTATTTTAACATACCATTATGCCATATTTGTGCCATATGCATGACAAATCACAATTTCCATCTCATTTATGGATTTTCAACATGTAATATACATATAAATATTTATTTCAGGTAATATTTTGATTCAAGACACTTTATGCCTCATAGTTCTCAATGTACTCATAATATGGCATAACTAGTGTTACATAACACTTATAGGCTTATTTCAGGTTTAGGACATATTTTGGTCATAAACCTTAATTCTTCATGATAGTAATTATCTTTGTGACCAATATAGTGAATAAAATATGAATACATTTCAATATTAATAATTTATAAGTCATCATGCATATGCACTCATACAAGTCATTCAGCCATACAAGCTCACATTGACATATTTAGCGTTCATCATCAAACATGCTACTAGCCATATTCAATAATGTATCCATACACAATTAGAGCTTAAAGCACCAAAATTTATAAGCGATATGCCTACATAGGAATTTTGGCCACTAGACCTTACACATTCCTTCTTCACTAGTTAACTCATGTTAACATACACACATGCAAGGGTTTTCATTTCCACTCATTCGGCCATCCTTATAGAAAAACCTCAAATACCATATTTAACCTTATTTATCACCCAAAATGCCATCATTTCATCATAACTCATGACTTAAAACTCAATGCCATGCATCATTCTACCATTGACCATGATATTCACACATATAGCCTATTTATGCACATATTGAAGCATTTTAATCCGAAACAACCACACCTGTATGTGGCACTTCAACCATTTGGCCCATACTCGCAAAATAGTCATATATTGCATATTTAACTTGTACATTATACAAACATAAAGGTTAGGCATAAAAACATGAGAAGTACTCACATATGCATAATATAGTCATTTTTCCATATTATAACTCTTTAGACCAATTAAGCACATTTTGGGCATTTATCAATTCCAAATTAATCTCTCACTTTCATTCACACATAATTATTTCAAGTAAATAAATTAACCCCAATTTAGGCTTATTTAACCTTAATTGCTAAATTAAGCCTTTTAAGCCTCATTATGCTACATATTAGGTATAATATGCCATATTAAGCAAAATTTTCACTTCCAATTGATTCCAATCAATTCTCATCATTTTAAACTCTTTGAAATACTTATAATAAGCCATATAACCTATTAAATGCATAACATTTATGGCATACCACACTTTTAGGCATTTATTACATACTGAGCATAATATGGAGTTTAGTGTTTCTAATTGAATTTATACATTCTATTTTGATAATACATACTGAGGTGATCAAGGAGGAACCCTAAGGCCCTTCTATGCCTTTGATTTGCCTTTGTTGCAGTTCAGTTTAGAAACTCTAACATAAACCAAATAAAAATTTAAAATTCTGTAATAAATAAACTAACGCTTTAAAAATCAATCTAAAACCATAAAATGTCTTTTAGGCACCCCTAAAATCTAGGAAACATAATATAAGTCAAAAATTCTTACTCAAACCAAAGTGAGTTACTATTCACAAGGTTGAAAAATCGATAATTCCGAACAATCTCTTTCCAATTTTCCACTTTCTAGCGGTGTAAAAGGGTGTGGAGGTAACTAAAGTACTTTTAATGTGGACAATTATGGTTTATAAAGGTGGAAGAAGAACAAAAAAAGGTGGAGAGGGGAAAAAGCATGCCATCGGTTTTGGTGGAAAAGAGAGGAGAGGGATTTTGTTGACTTTTTTTAGAAGATTTGACTATTTATACCGCTTCTAAAAAATCATTTATTTTAATGCATTTTTATCCCATTTTTCATCCTCTTCCCAAGCCCAATTAATTGCCATTTTTATTCCATAAATTCACTTTTATTATGCCCCACATACCTCCAGAAATCAAAGCTAAAAAAATGAAGAAAATCGATTAAATATGCTATTTTTCTTGTTACACAATTTTCAAAAAATTAGTTCTCAATATCTAAAAATTTTAATTCTAGTGTCATTAGGCTTGTTAGAATTTTTAAGTATCAGGTTATTTAAGTTTCATAATTTTCTGTGCAACTTTGAAAATAATTTACGGTTTAGCTTTGCCTTGATCACTATTCCCTAGACACTGCCGTAAAAACTTTCTTAGCATTTTTAACTACTCTAATGACCTCTGATTGATTTCAAACTTTATCTAAAATTATTTTATGATTCATACTTTCATACGATGGCTTCAGTGCATCCCGGGTCTCGAAAACACTATTTATCCTGGAAAAGTACTATTCATAAATGTTGGGATTTTCATAGCATAACACCTCTTAATTTTCAAGATAAGCTCTTTTTTGTGCATATTTGTCATTAATGGCATTTTTTATTCTTATACTCAGTGAATCTTTACTTGCATGTGCTTTTGAAGCTTTATTTTTAATGTTATTATTTTGCTAAGTATGTTTTATGGTATACTTAGCTTTAGCCTTTAGTATTCCTTTTGTTTTCTTTTGCTTTTCCATTTTCATTATGTTATGTTTTCCCTTTGCTTGCCCCTATTTCTGTTTTGCAAGTAAAAGGCCATCAATTTTATTACTTTAAATTTTTTTCATGATCTTACATTTCTTGCTTTTAGACCAATTGCAAGATTTATTTTTTTACTATTTTTTTCTTCATAACTTTATTCTATAAAAGTTTACTTGAAGCTTTACTTTCTATTTATTTTATTTCCTTTCTTTCTTTCTTCATTTTTTATTGTTGTATCAAAACTTGGGTGAATAGTGTATTTCTTGTAGGTTAATTTTAACTTTGAGATGTATATAGACTATCTGTTTTCATTTTATTTACTAATCCCTCTATAATTACCTTGTAAAATCTATCAAGTTATATCTCTTTTACTATGGGGAAGTCACTTTTTATTATTACTTGTGTATTTGAATTTTGAGAACCTAGTTACTCCTTGAATTATGTATGTATGTTAATATATTAAACATAGAACCCATTGTTCTTACACCCTTTTTTTTAGATATATATATTCTAACATAATTTTATGGTTCTGTTAGGGATTTATCAGACTCTATGATCTTGGTGTGTTATATCATTCTAACGAAGATTTAATTTATCACTGAATCAATTCTGATAATTTTTTAATTGATATTTATGTCTTAGAGATTATTGATTAATTTTGTGGGATTTTAATTTGATGAGGTCAAAAATGACTAACTTGATACTAAAAGGTTGAGAATAGGTTTTGATCATTTGATAAGAACAAGGATCGTAAATGGATTATGTTAGATGTATGCTCTAGAGCACATGAAATAGGGTTGTATTCATATATTTAAACCTTTTGAATTAATGTATAAAGCATTTCCCTTTATATCAAGGTACTTTTGTATATTACTTAAAATTGTTTGCAATGTCTTAAACTATTTTATGAAGTCCCTAGTATGAAATCAAAGTGCAGAGGAAATCATGAAGTGTTTATAATGTGAGATTCTTATTGCATGCAAATGTGATATATCTAAATATCCTTGATCATAGTATTAACAAGATGGGACATTGTTAATGTGGATAGATCAGCATATGTTATACTTTTTAATTGGATCAAGCAGTAGTTCTCACAAGCTATAAGCACAGAGATGC
>CANXYI011035532.1:0-11081 GCA_948208565.1 Hura crepitans
TGCTTGATTATTTTGACCTTAGTTTATGTGGCTTTATGATAGGTTGTCAACTTTTTGTGACGGATTGACTTTTTAGTAGCTTAAGAAAAAGCAAATGGATTAATTTTTAAATTTTTGAAGTTTACTTTTTTAACTTTTAAAGTTTGCTTTTTACAAAAAGTATTTTTTACCTATAATTTATTATTCTTTGTTCAACTATTTAAGGACATCTTAGTCCTTTGCATTATTTTTAATTTCTTGCCTATTAGGAAACCTCATTTCTTTGATAGCTTTCATATTCTACAAATTGAGTGAATAGAGATTGACATTTGAACATTTTAAATTAAAATATATTTACTTTATGTAACACCCTAATTAAATAAAATAATAATAATAATTAAAACAAAATTTTTAGATTAAATGTGATAAGAATGAAATTAAATACTACTATAAAGATTAAAGGTGAAAGAGTTTTTAGGGGATTATTAACGATTGGATGAGATTTCTATGGATAAATCTTGGCCACTCAACTAGGGCATATAAAAGCCCAAATATTGAATAGAAGGAGAAAAAACAAGAATGTTCTCTCCATATGCTTTTTCCTAGTAACACACACAATCAACATAGGTCTATCATCTTCTATAAGGTAATTTGATCCATCTTCATCTAGAATTCCTCCTAGTTAATTTCTTTATTCTAAATTTATACTTTTTTTTTGTCTTTTTCATTATTAGAGTTGCCATTAGGATTCTTAAAGAGAATAAGGAAGAATTAAGGCTTAGATGAAAGAGGAAGGCTATAATTGAAGGCTAAATTCATCCTAATTCATATTTAACATCTGAGTTAGTATATGCATAAACTGATTTTCTAAATTTCATTGAATTTCTATGTGAATTTTTATTATTAGGATTAATCTAAAAATTCTATGTATTTTATGCAAATTTGGTGATGTTTGATTCATTTTTATGCAATTGATTGGAGTTAAATGATGTATAATCAATCTAAAATGTGTATAAGTATTTTACAATTAAGATTTCAGTGATTTGGATTAACTTAATGAGTTTTTATTGCTTTTTTTTTTCTATGTAAAATCCCATCTGTGTTTTTCAATCTCGAAGGCCTTACGGCTATAAACCCCTTAAGCTTGAGCAGGGTTTGAATATCTGGGCAACCTCACTGCCGTGACCCATAATTTTAAGGAGCTTAAATAAAATTTTTAATGCAAGCTAAACTGATGCAATATACACATAAATAAAATTAAATTAAAAATGACATGAAATGAGTGGATTAATGATGGGAATTTGTGAGAAATTGTAGGATGCATTCAATGATGAATGTAAGTGATGAAATGTGTCTCTACTTATGAATGATTATGGAAATCATTACAATGCTTAGACATGATTTAAACTTTTTATAAATTGATGTGAGATGATTAAAATGCTACTTTGATGATACAATTTTGATATTATGATATAATGCCATGTTGATATGCATTGATTGAACATATTATATTTATGGAAGTACTGAAACAACAAAGTATTAATATGAGATACCAAGTAACATGATTACTTGGTCTTGAAACACTATTACTCAATATAGGAATACAAAATCTGGCTAAGATGCTATGTTTATTTGTATCCATTGAATTGCCTTTCTAATGGCATGAATATTCTGATATAACTTTGTAAAGCATAAGTATGATACTATATATGAGTGAGATATTGTTAAGGAGTGTCCTCCATTATAAACATTTATAAATGATTAATGAATTGAAAAGCCTATGTATATATAGACTTTCTTAGTGTTTGCATAAGTTGGCATGCCAATAGTGTCTATTAGAAGTACTGCATCTCTATTACATATTTGTATTACAAGTATAATCGCATAAGCCTAATTGTGGTACTACTTGTAATACTGTTCTATAATAGGTGTAACCACATAAGCCCTGTAGTGGTAATGGACATATTATAGCTCATTATTACTTTACATGATACTTGCAAATACGGATGTGTAAGCCTTATGGTGGTACCGTATAACAGATAAGCTCCAATAAGTGATTTTGATACCTATTACCTAATCTAGATAAGTCATGGAATTCAATGGGCTTTAAAATGATAATAAAGTGAAAGTATGACTAAGTAGCTATCATATATGTATGGAAGAATTAAATGACTTTTGATATGTGCTTATTTACATTGTATACCATTATTGTTCCAAAGAATGTTCTCCAACATGATAAGTGTAACACTTGAGAATCTTGGTTTCATGAGTAGTACTTTCCAAGGCATGAACAGTAGTTCCCAAGCATTTATGGCAGCATGAGATTACTGAGGGGGAAGTACTAGTCATAAAACTTTAGCGATCTAAAAAATAATGAAAATGAAATAATTAAAACTTTTAGCAGAACAATAAATTATTTTATGCTGAGATCTAGTGATTAGTGACTTTAGTTGGCACTATACCAGAACAGGCCTAGGATATACGCGGATGGACCTGAAAATGGCATACCCTGAATGTCAAAAATTCTAAATAATCTATTAGTGAAGGAATTATAATTTTCTGAGGTTAATTGGTATTTATTAAGAATTTCTTAATTACGCGAGTGAATAGTTGACCTAATTTCCTTTGGAATTTTGACCTGAGATTTTAGGGATCCCTTAATTAAGGCTTTTGGGAATTTTTTACACTAAAAGTATGAATTTTAGAGGCCTTAAATAATTAATTTGAATTTTTAAAGTATAATATGAAAATTGGATAAATATAGATCATCAGATTGACATGTGGTGTGATCATGGCCGTCCATGTATTTAATATAAAAAGGGGCACATGTGTGCGGGTGTCACATGTGCCACCTTTATCATCTTCCTCCCTTTCACCCTAATGGCTAATGCCACCTCCCCCTTTCTTTTTTTTTCTTCATTTAAGCCCTAAAAATAAAGAAATTCTTCCATTTGAGACATTAAACTAGGCCTCCACAGTCACTAGAGCTCGATTCTACTAGCAAAAATTGAGAAAAATGCTTGATTGAGGAAAATTAGGCACTTGGTGAATAGTGCCCTTTTTGTGTGTAAGTGTTCTTTTCCAAGTTCTTAATTTTTATTTGGGTAGTACTAAGTGTGTAAAGAATACCTATGTAATTGGTTTTCAATTTGGAGGTGTGTAGGATTTTTTTATGGAATTTTAAAGCCAAAACCCTACTATGTTTGTAGACAAAAAGAAAAGCTTGCGGGGGGAAGGCAAAGGCAAGCCTTAAAATGTTAAATTAGAGTGCCTTAGAGCCTAAAGTAAGTGAATTTAATGCAATATGAGTTATATGTTGAGTAATTGTTACATAAATATATGTGAAAATGTGTTTGGAATAGGTATATCATATATATGTGTATGTATTTTCATATGGTAATATGCATGTGTGATATGGTGAATAAAATGAGTATGGATGAGTGAAGAAAATGGGAAAACATAATGTGCATATGAGAGAAGTGTGTATGACTGAATGGTGCATTAAGGAACAATGAATGTGTGCTTGTGTGGTTAACATGAAAATGGCATGTAAATGAGTTAAAAACTTAATGAAAGTTATGATAGTGATGTGAAACTAATAAAAAAATGAGATATGTAGGCTTTTGTATATAGTGGCCATAAGGTGTGTGTGTGAAACCATTAGATACATGTTATAACGTTTAAGGGTAATCAATATATGTTTATGCTTGAAAACATGTTTAACTACAGTAATATATAACTAATGGTGAATAAATGACATGTGTGAGTGATATGGTAATAAAGTGTCAAGGTAAGATATGGAACCAAGTGATAATAACTTGATTGAACCTAAGTGATGCAATATGGTAAAATACTAGTTTGAGTGGCCAATGAAAATAGCTATGTGATATGAGCAAGGTAAATAGTTGAAAATGGAACTTCAAAGCATTGAAAGTTATGGTTTAATGAATATGAGAATGTGTACATTTAAATAATATGGTATTAATGAGAAAGTGGACTAGTAAATGTGAATTCAATGGCATGAAATAATAAAATGATAACTAAAGTTGGCCCTTATTAGATAGACCGCCTACTGGATAAGTTGATCAGTTAACTAGGGAGTTAGCAACTGCTAGAGGCTTGGTCTATGAGGATCATTGCCTGATGACATAGCGGGTGCAGCCATCGATGATTGATTTGAGCTTGCATATTTAGGTGTTGAGAGGTCCGCATGGACTGATCTTTACTACCTGCACTACTTAGGTATTAAGAGGCCCACATAAGTTGATCCTTACTACCCATGTTATTTTAGGTATTAAGAGGTCCACATGGGTTTATCCTTGCTGTCCACTAAGATTGAGATTTGGGTTATTAGGAGATACCTCATGATTAATCCCTACTATCCTGCTTATTAGGAGGTCCACTCAGACTAGTCCCTGCCATTCAGTATTGGAAGGTTCTATAGGACTGATCCTTGCTATCGAATAAATGGTGTGTACAAAAATAGAGGTCCATAATATGGGCCGCTGTACCAGATAGATCCTGTTATCTACTATCTTAAAGCGTTATCTCTCAAGTATGGGCCTAAGAAATAAACAAGAGTAGATGGAAATAACATTGTGGTCACAAATGTATGTGTCAATGGGAATGAATAATAACAAGAAGTTAAAAATGTAAATGGCTTGAATTATAATTCATTTCGACATGTAATAAAATGAATATGAGATCTATAATTGGTTAAGAATTGTAACTGAGTAATTAATATGAGAAATCTAAAGTAAGTAAATTGCATGCCTATGACACTTGCATGATGCACGTTGCATGTATGTATGATACAATCCATATTACATTAACGTCACCACTGAGTATATACTTAGTGTGCTGGTGATTCCTGATACATAGGCAGTAGATAATAGATAGCAGCCCAACCTCAACATACAGTGTAGCTAATAATCTTCTATTTAGGTATATGTATAACGTTTGTGATAGTAGTAGATAAGGCACTCATGTATAGATAGAGAAATAGGACCTAGTGATGTATATTATTATACTCTAGTTTGTAAATGTTAAAACGGTTGACGAAGACAATATGATGCTATGCAGGATATACATGTATATACATGTGTGATGTATGATAATAAGGGGTCTGAGACTAATGTGTGTGATTGTTTGATGATGAGATGAGTTTTTGGAGGACTAAAAAGATCTAAATGATTGTGGGTGATTGTAAATTAGTATAGAAGTGTCTTTTATAGGTTGAAAATTTTTGGTTTTTCGCTTAGGCAGTCATTATGCTGCCATATTTTTGATAAAACTAGTATAGCTAGAACAATGTCTAACACCATGGTATTACAGACAAGTAAACATCAAATTGCATTAAAATAAATAAAAGAATAAAGATAGTGGGGCTTGCACATGTTAGTTAAATGAGGATTAGATAGGGTAATATTAAGATGGGTGACTTCTAGAAAGGTAACATCTCTTAGCTAGTCTAAGTAATGGATCAGGTAAGGGGTGTGATAGAAAGTACAAGTAAATACATTCATATGAAAACTTGATAATGATGATGACAATATGTCAAACATCTGTGAATAGTATGATTTGTTGATTTAAGTGTATTATTTGGGATAATTGAATTTACAAAGCTATATTGATATACGCATATGCTTAGAATGAATAAGATATTTAGAATCTATTTATGTGCCACTAAGCAAGTTTTGTTAAGCGCATTGGATGTTTCACCAAAGAAAACATTTTGCAAGTGGGTTCAACAACTCATTTGGAGCATTTTTACATTAGCATGCATGGACATGTTTTATTAGATCTTGTTTTAATTTTTTAATAGATTTTTATTATTGATTTTATAGATTTTGGTTTGTAAAACTCCCATGAGTTTGAAACTTTGGTCTTGGACATTTTTGGCTTGGCCTTATTAGATGCCTATGCATGGATTTTGGATAATACTTTTGGAACTATCAACTATGATTTGTTTTTGATGCATGAACAAGAGCTTCATAAATATGCTAAATATTTTACTCGAATGCATAATGTGAATGTATGCTGAGAATGCAATATGATAATAGGTGAATGTGTTATTATCTAGAATAACCTGTGCCATTGGCACATAATATGGCATTCCTCCATCTAGTGTCCTAGGATATCGAAGGAGGGGTATAAAATTTTATGGCATTAAAGCTAGGTTTAAGTAGTTTTAACATGTGACCCTTAAGTCCATTGTGCATGTGATTGCATTAAGTAAAAAATATGCATAATCATTTGATTGTATTCATATAAGCTACAAACCACTGATGCAAAATTGATCTCTATTGATTTTAGGCAAACGTGTCACAATGTACCTAGTAAGCCATCGATAAGGAGGTTGAGAGCTATGCTTTAATGTGTAAGGGTCCTTGAAAAACCCACTGCCTATAACCCTAATCCTTTTGTACAACTAGCTCAGGGATAGTAGGCTTGCTACTCGAGCTTATTCAACTATTGATACAAGCCACTGCCTCCAACTTCTTAACCTGAGCCACCCAAAAGATTGGTTATCAAATAACTCAAGAAGTTCAGAGTTGAGGAGCTTAAAGAGGTTAATTCAGCAATAGCAAAGTACTGGCTAAAAAAATAATTAGGATATTCAAGCAAATATGGTGTATTGATGAAGAGAGCTTAATCTATGCTAGGTCTCTCCTCCAACAAAAAACATACAACTGGTGGAAAAATATGACCAGAGGCAAGCCAGCTAAAGGAATAACATGGGAGTTCTTTTAGACAAAATTTCAAAAGAGGAATATCAGTGAGACTTATAAGAATGGGAAATGCAAAGAGTTCCTCTACCAGAGATAAAATAAATGACTGTCTTTGAATATGAGAAAGAGTTTTTGAGGCTTCTCAGGTATGCAAAAAATGTGTTCCCTATAGAGGTTGTCTGATATAAGAGATTCTGGAATAGGCTCAATAATAATGTAGCAGCTAGTAGGATCAAGAATTTTTTAGAGTTGGTAGCAGCTTTTATAGAGATCGAGGAGATCAATGAGATGAGTAAGAATAAGAGGAATAGAAAGCAGCAGAAAAGGAGGCAGGGGTAGAGCAATACTACTTTTGCTTCTAACAAGAAGTAAAAAGGATTTTATATGCAAGACCAATCTTAAAGACATGAACAGAGGTATAGGTAGGTAACTACTTTCAAGAACAAAAGTGTTGCTATAGGTGATCACAGGGTTGCATAACACCCTAGGTTATACAGCTATAGGTGCATCCATTCTACTCTGTGATCATTGTGGTAAGCCACATAGTGGAGCTTGCTAAAGGTTGATAGGTGCTTGTTTTAGGTGTGGGGCTACCTATCATAAGCCTAGGGATTACCCTAAGAGGAGATGTGATAAAGATAGGCATTAGACTCTAGATACTACAACCTTAACACCTATAGGTAAGAAGACTAAGAGATAAGATAGAGCTGGATCTCAAAGAGTAATATCTGAAATAATTTAGAGACCTAAGGCATGAGCTTTAATTGCATTTGTGCCATCCATTCCAAAGAGGAGGAGGACACCTTAAATGTTATAGTTGATACATTTTCTCTCTTCCGTACTTAGAGGTACCTTAAATTTGGCACTCGAGCTAGACCAGAATGAGCCTCCAGAAGGCTTATCCCAAAGTTCAACATGAGGATGAGAGCTCGAGCATCCCTCATAAGGTAGTTTACCTAGTAGAAAGTGTGAGTCACCACCTGCGTGGTTAGTTCAGGAAGTAAACTAAAGAGATTACGAGTTTGGGAATTCCCTCATATTTATGCCTACCACATAATGCCAATTTTTATCTTGATGGTTCTAATTTTTATTAATTCCCTTCAAGCATATGATTGTTGCAATTGAATAAACACATTTGCATACCAAAAGGCAATTAAATAGAAGTAAAGAAAATATATATCCATCATACATGAAATCAAGCCAATTTATTGAATCGATAACATTAGTCCAAAATCATTTTATTAGATAAAAGGAACATTTGTTCCTAAAAGTGACTTATTAAAAATATTTATTTTTATTTATTAAAATTATTTTATAGTGGGTTATAGAACTTTGGTTCTAAAACTATTTTATTAGTAAAAAAATATTTTACTCTTGTTCAAGCAAAACCATTTTTTTTATTGGAACATTGATTCTAAAATCTTTATTAATTAAAATATTTTTTTTATAAAATCCCTTTTTATTCAAAATTTTTGTTGCTCAATGTTACAAACTTTGAGTGAGAAGACTTTGGTCCTTAAAGGAATCCAACTTAAATAATTTATCATTTAATAACTCTTTATTTTATCAAATTAAAACTATTTTGGGTATTTAGGGACTTTGGTTTTAAAACCTTTATTTTTATGCAATTTAACCTTTATTTTCTATAAAATATTTTTATTATAAGTTTAATTTTTAATCAAATCAAAAATCATTTTAATCCACTTATTACAAACATACAAGGAATTATACATGGAAATATTTAAGATAATTATAACTAAAAATCCTACTACAAGGGATTTAAAAAGCTAATAAAAGTAATTAATTATAGATCATTTATAACATATAAAAAATAGCTTTAGTGGAACAAGAAGAAGTCTACGTGGACTTTAAGGGCTTGCACAAACTAAGTCCGTATGGACTTGCTGCCACTATAGAAGCACAGGAGCAGCGAAAAACATACAGAACCATATACAAGTATAGGTCTACATGAACATTAAAAAGGCAGAATGTAGGTGTAAGAATAGGTTTGCACAGGTATAGTTTACCCAATAAGGAATGTCTAAGTAGACTTATTCATAGACACAGAAAGGTAAAGGAAAACATCTACTATCTATTTCAAAAATAACGAAAATACAACACAAAAAGAAAGATGTAAGCATAAAAATAAAGCATGAATAATAATGGTTATTAATGAACAAATAAAAGAGCAAATAGATAAAAAGAATGTAAAAATAATATCCTCTCTCTAATAGGATGGACCCATCAAAATAATTCTTTTAATACCCCATTTTCAAAGAAGATCTTAAATCTAAGATAAGAAAATACAAATGAAAGAAAGTAACTTAAAATAAATATTTGATGTAGGTCTACACAGACTAAAGCAGTGTGATATATATAGGAATATAGCTCTACATAGACCATTTTCCTCATAAAAAGAGGTCCGCATGGACTTTTTGTCAGATATAGAAAAAAAAACTTCTTAATGAAGATGAGCCAAATAAATAAAAGTGTAGAGGTGTAGACCCATCAAAATGTCTTTTAATACTCCATGTTAATTAAGGATCATAGAACTCAAAAAAAAAAGGAGAAAGAAATCTTAAAAAAGATAAAAATGGTAAAAAAAATAAGCAATGAAGAGAACAAATTAGAAAAATAGAGATAAAATAAGTGGAAAAGAGCCCCTTATAAGGGTTTCCTTAAGGATTTACCCTAAATCAAGATTCTTTCAATCTATGTAAGGATAGACCACTTTAAGACCAAGTAAAAAATGAAGTCTCTTCAAGTTTCTTAAGCTTTGGCAATGGAGAATTGAGGCTTTCTTAAAAAGTATTTTAGTGAAGGAAAGGGAGAGGAAGAGAGGAAAGAGTTTGCCAAATATAAAAGAGAGTTTTTTTTAAGATCTAAAAATCCCCCTTTTCTGACAAAAAAAATTATCCTTTTATATTGCTTCACCAAATAATTCATAGGTCCCAACAGAGTATATTTCTCCAGCCTTTTGAAAAATGGTCTTAGGATGACCTATGAGAGCCTAAGTATGTATGGACCTTAAAAGTTAAGGTTTGTATAAGCCTAATTGAGGTCTACATGGACTTATATCCTCATGAAAGTAGGTTTACATGAACATTAGATGTATGCCAAGTAGTCCGTATTAACCTTTGATACTTCTAAGTGGAGGTTCATATGAATATCATATGATTGTCTATTGGGCCCCTTCCTCAAGCTTTTTTTAATGTATTTTTTAGTTTTGTTTCCAAGGTATTTTGTTTGGTTTGTAGACCTCTCCTTACATCTCTTGAGAAATATCTAGCATCTGAGAGCTTCATCATTGGAAACACTCTAAGCCATAAAACATCAAGAGTGTTAGTGTTTATAGTTGCCCCTACTTTGATGAGGCTTAAAAAATGTATACATCAAGTCATATCAAAGTTCTAAAAAAGGAAGAGATACGTACCTATGCCTTGAAGTTGGTTCTGAGAGCTCCCTTTACTCAGTATGTGTGAGTTGTAACCTTCTCTAGGACTAAGAGTTCCCTTTACTTGGTAGGTGTGAGTTGTAACCCTCTCAAGGACCAAGAGTTCCTTTTGAATGGTAGGCATGTTAAGGTAGTATGATATTTAATTTTTAACGCCCTACGGGATTAAGAGTTCCACCCGATTATAGGTCTAAGTTTTAACCCTCTCCAAGACCAAGTATTCCCTCTATTAGCTAGCTCTTATTGAGGTAGTTTAATATTTGAGTTTTAACCCCCTCCAAAATTAAGAGTTTCACCCTCTCAATAGGTTTAAGTTTTAACTCTCTCCAGGACCAAGCATTCCTTCTGCTAAATATGTTTGAGTTTTAAGCCTCTCTAAGACCAAGCATTCTTCTGCTAGGTAGGTCTTATTGAGATGATATAAATTGTGAGTTTTAACCCCTCCAGAATTGAAAGCTCCACCTAGTCGGTAGGTTTGAGTTTTAATGCTCCCTAAGACCAAGCTTTCCCCTTCCTAGGTAGGTTTTATTGTGAAAATCTTATAGTTATAAGTTTTAACCCCCTCTAAGACTGAGAGTTCCACTCTCTCGGTAGGTCTAATTATTGAGTTTTAACCCTCTTCGAGATCGAGAATTCCACCTAGTTAGTAGGCCTAAGTTTTAACCCTTTCCAAGACTAGGCATTCCTTTTACTAGATAGGTGTGACATTTATCGGCTTTATTCGAGAGCTCCCCCTCCTTGGTAGGTGTAACATCTATTAGCTTTATCTAAGAGCTCCCCTACTCATTGGGTATGATGTTTGTTGACTTTATTTAAGAGATCCCCTATTCAATAGGTGTTATGCTTATTGGCTTTATCCGAGAGGTCCCCCTACCCAATAGGTGTAATGTCTATCAACTTTATTCGAGAGCTCCCCT
>CANXYI011035533.1:0-11073 GCA_948208565.1 Hura crepitans
TTTCCCTTGCACTGATTGAACCATATTGATTCGAATCTAAATGGATTATAGGAACTGATTTGAGTGATTTTGGAGTTAGATAGAATGATTTAGTGTGACATTAGTAAAAGTTAAACAAATGACCTTAGGGGAAATTTGAGGATGGGTGACCTGGTGGGAAGTACACTACTTATTAGGTTTCTTCAGGAATCAATTAGGGGGTGTCACACCAATCAACTCTAAGAAGCCTAAGGCCCATGGTTTATCCAGACAAGTCCAAATTCATATATGTATGAACTAACTAAAACCTAGCCTAAAGCCTATAGACTAGTGGGAAAGCATATCACCTAAATCCACAAGGATTAAGACGTACGAGTTTGCACTAATTAGGAGGCACCAGTTAGCACGGACTTGTCAATGTAAAATCTTCCAAAAGTAGGATCTTTTTATTTGGACTATAATTCCTAATCCTATTAGGATTCTGCTTCCTTTAGATGGGAGACTCTTAAACCTAAGCCTATAAATGCACTTTTTAGGTTTGAAAAAAAGGAGTAGAGGCTGAGACCTAAATTCATAGTAGCCAAGAAACCAATTTATGAGTTTAGAAGAGGGCTCCAACTAGGATACAATCTACTAGTCCTATGAGCCACACTTAAAATAATTCCTTATATATTCCTACACTTTTGTGCTATTGCTTAAAGACTTTATTCATAATGTAATATCTTAGGTCTCCACTGTATATATTGATATTATTTTTCATGGATCTACAATCTCTAAGGATTGATCACAAGTGAGGTGATTTTATGTAATCCGCACTTTGATCATAAGAGCAGGTCATGGTTTTAAGTTGTTTTATATTGTATAATTGACTATAATTACATCATATTCATTCTATTATCTTTGTCCTAGTTGTATAGACTTATCTATTGGCATGTTAATGTCCATATGGATGTACTTTCTTGATATGTGTATGATATGTCATTTGCACGAACTTATGGTAGATAATAGTGTCTTATTTGTTTTATGTATTACACTACAATATATTTTGTTTATCATATTAACATAATTCTATGATATTAGTATGTTATATGATTATCCCATTGTCTAAAATGCATGTTGTCAACATATCAAAATTATTGTACAGTTCGCATAGATTTTATCTTATAAAGAGCATAGTTCATAAGGATATTCTTATCTCATTCTTATATATTTTGTCTTTAAGTCCACACGGACTCCCTATCATGATGAATATAGTCGGCACATACTTTTACTTTGATTTTTTATTTCACATTTGTTTGTATTTCTTCTCTTCATTATGAGTCTGTATAAATTCTTTATATGGTATCATTAAATTTATTCCTTTAAGTTGTATGCAAGTAATCCTTTTTAATGAAGTGGGGGTCTGGATAGACGTATTATCCCTCATAAGTAGTATTCCAAATGAACACTAGCCCGAGCCATATAAAGTCTGCATGGACTAGTCGATGTATAGATGGGACCAATTAAGTGCTTTGCTTCCTTTTGGTTTTATACCTATTGTATCTTTTGGTTTATTTTAGGTTGTAATAATTAGTTAAACAAGTTGCTTTACATGTTAGTTTTCTAAATTTAACATCAAACAATTTTCTAACCAATTAATTGATGTTTTCATAAAAAAATGGATTTAAGTTTTTCTAATCAAAAGTCATATTAAAAATATATTTAAAAAGGCCAATCTCTTATAGATAGGAGTTGGGAAATTACCACTGATTCCCCTAAAATTATTGGTAATTGTCAGGTCACAACATAATTAATCAACAAATCAATTTTTTAATGTATCAATGTATCACCATGTTTGTTGTATGCTTTAAAATATCAAAATTTATTCTTATACATGCAAAGGTAATATAGATGTTTAAATATAATGCATGCTTGCTTAATATGGGACTGATAAACATTATAATATAAAATGGAAGGAAAATTATTTGGGCATAAATAAGATTTGAATTCTAAACATTTCTGGTATAGAAAATCAAAGGTTCTAGTGTAGAGGGTAGGTGGTAACTCCACTAACCACTTTTGTCCTTGATAAAATATCATAATCTCTATAGTGGTGACTCCACTAGGGACTAAGAATCTCGATCTAATAGGGCCCAAATAATGTCATCCAAATATTCTAATTTTTATTAGTCTCACGCATTACACTCTTTTATACTCTGTCCCTACTACCCTGGATGGTATTGTGAACCATAAATCCATATTTCATATAAGAATAGGGAAATGCTAGCATATTTATCAATCACAAGCCTCATGCCTTTGGGTATATGAAAAGGTGAACTAATTTATCGCTATTATATATGATTTGAAAGACTTGTTAGGAGGGACCTTTACTTATGGGAGCCTTAAGCCTTTTAACCAAACTATGAGCCAATATAGTCTTGCTTAGCAACTTCCCCTAGGTTGAATAATCCTTATAGATTGTGATTGTATTATGACTGCTATGTAGGTCTATTATGTTTGACCTTATTTGAAGTGGGGCCAAGCCTATTATACCTTTTATCTAAGATGGGCCCAACCTAAGTTCACTTTAAATAAGATTTAAATATCATAAGCCATTATATTTGCATGCGCATCAAATACGAGAGGTCATAAGGCTTAATTCACCCTATAAGCTAACTTATGTATCCCCTGATGATGCTTAGGCAATCCCACCTAAGAAAGAACTTAGCTTAACCACGTGTGTAGGTAGAATAAGAGTGGAAGGTTTATTGCCTATGTTTATCCTCATTACACCATAAACATACATTACATATCATACGTCATCTGTATCTTGCATTGTTAATATTGTACATGTATCATCTCTAACCCTTTGTTTTGACAGTCACCATTGATCCTTCATTTATTGCTCAGTGTGAATGGATATATAAGCACCTCAACTGAACTAGTGAAACATTACTAGATCATCCTAAATAAGGAACTTTGTTAGCAAATGAGTATGTAACCAAAGCCATATTCATGGAGGCAATGTATGAGATAGAGAAGAAGATAATGACAGCTATAACAAATGCCATGTTCTATGTCTATAGCCAAAAAGAATTATGACAATCACCAGGTACTCACAAGGGAAAACAAATAGCAGATGGAGGAGATGACTAGTCTTCTGATGATGAAGTTCCACAAGTTACCAAGTCATACCACAAGGTCCCTCTCCTAAGGAAGTTGAGGAAGACCAGTTTAAGAATTTCAATGAGAAGATGGAAGCTATGATTAGGCTATTCTTATGGGGTAAAGACATTAACCTTGATAATATCATATTAAGCCCTGATCGACCGATGCTTCAAAGGTTTAAAATGCCTAACTTGAGTAAATTTGATGGCACGACTAACCCCCACAGTCACTTGAAGCAATATGCTATTGCTATAAGAGCACTTACCTCTCTGAGGAGTAAATTATGAACTTGTTCAGTATGTTTCTCATGGGCCAAGCCTTGAACTGGTATCATTACTAAGAGAAAAGGGGTAAAAAAAAGACTAGAATAAATTGGCACGGGCATTTAGTAAGCAGTACTTAAATAATGCTAGTATAAAGATTACACTGAAATATTTAGAGTTGGTGAAGCAAATGCCGAATAAGAGTTACTTACAATGATAGAAGGACAAGATCTTGAAAATGAATAATAAGCCTGTGGACATTTATTTAATTAAGATGTCTATCAGAAATGCAAATATTTACATGAACAGTGAACCAACAGCTAAAGGTATCACTACTTGGGAATAACTGAAAGACTTTGCCATTAACTTAGAGGTGAATCACCAGAATAAGGGGTTCAAGAGGATGAATAACCCCACTTTCACAAGCAATAACACTAGGGGTGTAAAGAAAATGGCCGATGTATATGCTGTCCAAGGTAGAAGATATTTCAACTTGGGTAAATCTCTATTATGGTGTTTTATAAAACTCAATAAGGAGGGTAGGTTACAACCATTTCCACCTCAACCACTCAATGAACTATTACCACCCAATCATATATACAATTAGTATTGTGCCTATCAATGATGAATAAATCACCTTACTGACCACTATAAACTCCCTAGAAAAGCCATCCAAAACCTTATAGATTCCATACAAATACCTAATCATGAAGCCAACTCAAATCCTTTACCCAAACACCAAGCCACTTGCCTTTTTAAATTTGGATTGCTTGAAGAATATGTGGTTAGAGATATTTATAGGTCCGACTAAGAAATTTGTAAGGGGGTGAGGGAGAATGAATTGATCCTTTTAACTAGCTTTTGGGATAGTGAGAGCAATAGTGAGCTTGGGGAGAGCAAAAACTTCTAGGATGAATCTTCTAATGAAGATTCTAAAGAGGGAAAAAAAGAGCCACTTAGGGTTGAGGGAGAACCAGTAGAGAGAGTTAAAAAGAATAGTCAGATCCTACTAGAGAAAAAGCTTAAAACAAAGGAAGGTAAGCATGAGGAAGTGCTAAAGCAGCTAAAAAAGACCCAAGCTAATATTAGCATTTAGGACTTACTAATGTCATTAAAGTACCATAGGCACAAGGTGGTTAAATCATTAGATCAAGTTGCTATATCTACCACTATTACCTCTAATGAGCTAGTATAAGTGATGAAATAGGCAAGATAGGCCTTATCACCTTTTCTAATATTGACTTGCCCTTAGAAGGAATGAAGTATAATAAGCTTCTCTTCATTAAGGCTAATGTAAATGGCAAAGAGACCGAGTGTCCCATAGTTGATAATGGTTCCTTATTATGCATTTGCACAGCAAAAATCTTGTTTGGTTTGAGAATGAAGAAAAAGATCTAACACCTTTAAGTATTAATATCAAAGTTCATGATGACATAAGAAGACAAGCTGGAGGTTCCTTTACCACTAAGGTTCATTTACCACTAAGGTTTATTAGGGGCTAATTATAGACGAGGTAGAATTTACTATGATTGATATCCAAACTACATTCTCTATTCTACTATAGAGACTTTGGTTTAATAAACCTAGAGGTGTGGCCACTGCCTTGCACTAAATGGTCAAGTTCCTGCATGAAGGCAACATTATCACTATAAAGGTTGAAATCGACCATGTTGTTTCTACCTTGGCTATCGCCAATTAGCCTTTCACTAGATTTCACATTACTGGGATTTATAAAGACTACATAGACACTACTATGTCCAAGATAATGAAAAACATGTATTTCTTCAATGTTACTAGTTTAGGGAAGAATTTTCAAGGCATAATTAAGCCACTATAGCTCTTCACCTAGAATGACATGAGAGTATTCAGATATGATCCAAATAAAGAGGGAACCTAAAGAAGTGAACAATCTAGAGGACCACTTTTTTAAACAAAAAATTATAAGGTATGATGGGACTCCAAAACTTATAGTAATGGATAGATGCTACAAGCCAGGTTTTAAGATTTTTGCATATGTCATCGATTGGGAATCAGGCAACCTTACTCAGATCTAGTGGATAGAAAAAGTCTTTCCTAACTTCACCAACTATTGAAAAAGTCTATTCTAGCTCTCCTGAGATTATGTCTAATTTATATTCTAATTTGCTTATTCATGAGTTACATCTTTGTCACCTCTTTAAGGCAAACAATCTTCTTTTCAATAAAATGAACAACGAGTTTGCTTATTTGTATAATGTTTTTCCTGATGGTAGCAAGCATCTAAATGATCATTACATGAGCATTTTTTACATTGACTGGATTAAAATGAATTCATTTAATCTTTGCACAAATGAACAAACTAAAAATATATTAATTGCCTATGAAACTATTGTTGATGAAAGGAAAAAATTTGAGAGATTACTAAAAAAGTATGAAAGAATCTTTACCTAGAGTTATGAGGACATACTGGGTATTGATGCAAAGTTATTGAGCATGCCATTCCAACATATGACCACACTACTCCAGTCCACTAAAAGCTCAAAAGGATTAGACTCGAGTGGTTAAAAATAGTAAAGAAAGATGTTGTCAAGCTACTCAAGGCAAAGTTCATTGAAGAAATTATCTTCCATACTTGGCTAACCAACATTATTCTAATACCTAAGAAGGGTGGAAGGGTTAGAATGTGTGTTGATTATTGGGACCTAAACAAAGCATGTTGTAAGGAATACTTTCCCTTACCCCACATTGATGTATTAGTGGATAGTGCAGCTATGGAAGCCATACACTCCTTTTTTGATGGCTTTTCATGGTATAACTAAATTCTACTGAAGGTGATTGACAAATGCAAAACAACCTTTATAACTTAATAGGGGACATACTATTACAAGGGGATGCCTTTTGGATTAAAGAATGTAGGAGCAACCTACAAACAAATAGCCATTAAGATTTTCTATGACATTATACACAAGAAAGTTGAGGTTTAGGTGGGTGATATGATGGTGAAGTCTACTAAAAAGAAGGACACTTTAAATAATTAGAAAAGTACTTCCAAAGATTATACGAATTCAACATAAGGCTCAACCCTAAGTAGTGAGTTTTTGGAATCATGTTAGGAAAATTGTTGTGATTTGTGGTCAGTAGAAATGGGATTGAAGTAGATCTGAATAAGGTAAAAGCAATCTTAGAAATGCCTACCCCTTA
Organism: Hura crepitans; assembly: GCA_948208565.1. Taxonomy (NCBI): domain Eukaryota; kingdom Viridiplantae; phylum Streptophyta; class Magnoliopsida; order Malpighiales; family Euphorbiaceae; genus Hura; species Hura crepitans. The sequence continues at coordinate 6,570 of CANXYI011035533.1, forward strand.
ATTAGAAAAGGATGTTATAAGATTCTTAGGTAAACTACAATATATCAGTTAGTTCATAGCCAAACTCACATCAGTTTGTGAGCCTATATTCAACCTATTACAATATGGCAGCTAATCGAATGGAATAAAGATAGTGAAAGATCCTTCTAAGCCATCAGATAGTATTTAACCAAACCCCATGTCTTAAGACAACCAAAACCTAGAAATTCCTTGATCTTGTCTCTAGAAATTGAAGAATCTTCCATAGGAGACCTCATCACATAAGTAGATGAGTTTAGGGTAGAAAATACATTATATTAACTAAGTAAGAAATTGCTCCCATACGAACAGAAGTGTGTAGAAGTTGAGAAGATATGTTTGGGAGTAATTTAGGTCTCCATAAAACTATGCCACTACTTTCAATCATACAAAGTGGAAGTAATAGCAAAACACCATCCCCTCTAGTACTTATGAATTGCACCTTCTTTAATACGTAAGATGTGTTAATGGATTATACTTTTGCAAGAGTTTGACATCTCTTATGTCACTAAGAAGACAATCGAGGGGCAAACAGTAGCTAAATTCCTAGTACAATACCAAATCAATGGAAAATAAGAAGAATTCAAGTTTCCAGATAAACACCTAGGGGCAATATCCTAGGAAGGATACAAAATGGTCTTTAATGGACTAGTAAACTAAAAAGGTATAGGAGCCAACATATTACTCATTGATCTAGAAGGTGAGTAGATGTTCCTAGCCAAGAAGTTAGAGTTCCATGCAACTAACAACATCATAGAGTATGAAGTATGCATCTATTGCCTTGAAACTTTATATCAGCTTGGGGCAAAAGTGATTGATGTATATGGGGATTCTATGCTAGTTATATAGCCAGTGAAAGGTAATTAGGAGATCAAGGCTGAGAACCTAAGCAATTATGTATGAATACTCATAGATTTATCTAAGGGATTTAGTTAATACACTTTCCATCACTTCACTAGGGAACCTAACCAAGTCACTGTTGCCTTAGCCACTTTAATATTAGTCTCAAACATCACCAAAAAATATTTGCCCAAACCCATGTACTTTAACAAACAGAGATTCCCTACCTATATAGGTATAGTCAGCACTAAAATTGAGCAAACTAATGTCAACTCACCTTGATGTCATAAGATCCAAATATATATAGAAATCAAACAATACCTAAATCATGAAATTGAGAAAGAAAAGAGGGTACTATAGAAATTATTAGCTTACTTCATTTCATACCAAAGAATGTTGTATAAAAGGTAGTTGGATGGCATTCATCTCAGATGTGTGGATGAATCAAAAGGTCAAAAAATACTCATAGAGGTGCACAAAGGTGTATGTGGTCCTCACATGAATGGGAAAAACTTGGCAAAGAAGATTCTGCGATTGAAATACTTCTAGTTAACCAAAGAAATAAATTATCATAACTTTGTCAAAAAGTTCCACAAGTGCCAAATCTATGGGAACCTAAGTCACTTACCCTTAATGACTTGACCAATCTATCATCTCCCTAGCCATTTTCCATATGGGTATACATATAATTTGGGAAATAAGGTTATTAGCTATCAAAAGGAATAAATACACAGTAGTAAGAATCGATTACTTCGCAAAATAGGTTGTAGCTGAATGTTTTAATAAATTAAGGGTAAAATGTATGGTAAAATTTTTTGAAAGAAACATCATCTGCAGGTATGGATTGCCATAGCAAGTCATCAAATATAATGGAATATAGTTTTAGGGTAAAACTAGATAGGTTTTATAGAATTACAAAATTGTGCATCAGAAGTCTTCTCCGTACCAACCTCAGGATAATAGGGTAGTCAAAGTAGCTAATAAGAATATCAAGAAAATTTTGCAAAAAATGATAGTTACCTAAAAAGATTAGGTAGACATATTACCTTTTACACTATAGGGATACAGAATAACTATCAATACATCTACGTAAGTCACACAATATTCATTAGTTTACAAGATGGAAATAGTATTAACAATAGAAATTAAGGTCCCTTTACTAAGGGTTGTGCTAGAAGTAGAAATACTGGAAGCAAAATGGGCTAGAAATATATATGAATAGTTGGCCTTTATTGATGAAAGTGACTTAAAGCTCTTTATCATATGCAATTGTATTAGAAGAGAATCACTAGAGCCTACAATAAAAAAGTCAAGCCTAGACCCATATGAGAAGGTAATTTGTTACTAAAATAAACCATGGCTTTATTAACAGATCTTATAGGAGAGTTCAAGCTTAATTGGGAAGGCCCATACATGGTCAAAAAGATATCAAACATAGAGGTGTCAAGATCTCAGACTTAAAAGGCAATGAATTTTTAGTACCCAATCAATATGGAAAAGCTAAAGAATTACTTCTATTGAAGATAGAAAAAAAACCCAAATAGGGCTACTTAGGTAAAAGTTATAACACCCCGATGAGGTGAAAACGTATTAAGCACTTCATGCAAAAGATAAGGGATTTGAGAGAAAATGTCTAAGTAAGAAAACCTTTTCAAGGTTGATTAGTAATGACAGTATCATCAATGGGAAATTAATACATTTGCAAAGATTAAGCATCTTAGTTTCAAAAGTAATTAATAGCAAAAATGCTTTAGTTATGATTATGGGTATGGAAACTTCCATCAATTAAGAAAAATTATCCAAGCAATTAAACTTTAAAAATTTAAAAACATCTTTTCTTTACAAACATAAATGTTTTATCCTTACACTTTTCTCTTTAGTACTAATGTCCTATTATCTCTAGATGCACTTAGAATCTAATCTCTATAATTATCTTTTGTATTAATGTTGATACTCACATGATCAAACACATCTCTTAACATAGCATGATGCTTCCATAAGTTAGGAAAAGAGCACAAGAAATGCCATGTTAAAAGTCCATCTTAAAACCCCAAAGGTTCATATGGAACCTTTTACAATAGACAAATTGCCGTTAGATCAAACAAAGGATGTAACATGCCTCAATCTGATCAATGGAACATAGCTTGAATGATAGGATAGAGAAAAATATGTGATCTTCCACCATGGACACCTCTAATGGATTGCAATAATGATACTAAACCATTCAGTCCTTTTATCACATGTGTTAAATTTCTTCTCAAGTTTCCATTCACAATGTTGATTCATGACATACTTAATCTAAAGCTTTTCTGGATGAGGTATAAGTAGCCCTAATTTTTCTTGAAACTAAATCTAAAAAAAAAGAAAAGAAAAGGCGTTAGGTTGGAAAATTTGTAAAGGACCACCTAAGCAAAAGTTAGGCACACCTACTAGCACAAAAACCCTCATGGGCACACTAAGCAATAGTTAAGGTTAAAAGAAAAAAAAATAAAGCTAGAGGGAAAACCTGTAAGGCCTCTCTATGCATACTTATAAAAAAAGTGGGCTTTTAGCTACAAAGTCAATGTCCCCTTTCTTTAAAGCATGCAATCCTCAAATGGTTTCAGCTAAGAAGACTCTAAAAGGATTATGGTTGGAGCATATTTTTGTCAAAATTTAGAGGACCTTGAAATCACAAAACTCAACTTTAAAGGTGACTCCTAATAAGTTGCCAAGGATGCATAGTAATATGCATTGAGGTTATTCCACTAAGTTAAGGGGAAATTTATGAGCAAAGTCTAAAATTGCTTGCAAAGAAATTGGGCCTAAACTTAGAATCACTTTCTAGGCCATAGAAGGAGAAAGACCCAAAGCAAGAATAATATCTATTGGATAATGCTCATCAAAAGATGGAAGAGCTAGAAGGTCATTTGAAACAATATTATAATCCAAAATAGTTGTGAATTCTTTCATAGTTGGGGTAATTTCATGATAATTAAAGATAAGCACTTGGATGATGGGGTCCCAATAATACACAATGGCATTCAAGAAGTTATGGGTAATCCTTACTTTTGTTAAAAACCTAAGGGCTAAAAAGGGAGCAAGGATGTTCGAAGTCTAAGAAGCCTTTGATTCTAAGATCTTTGACAATTGTTGACTAAGAAAGAGAGAGACATAGTGAAGTATGGCATGAACAAAGGAGAAGGGAGGTATTTATAAGCCATAACAATCAACATTCCTATTCCTACTAAGACAAGGAATCCAAAACACATGATGATATCCATACGGACCTCAAAATATCTGAAGTCGATGTCAGGTACACATGGACTAGTTGAGATAGGTCCAGAGTAGTGTCTATAACTAAGTACGAATCATGAAAAGATAATGTTCATATGGACTTTTATGCTCCATGTCCATACGGACTAAGAACTATCAGCTTTTCTAAGAAAGTCTTGCTAAAAATTGCACTCATTTAAGGTCACTAAACCTCCAATAAAGTAACAATCACAATAATATGGATTGTCATCATCATGGTCCGATGTCATTGATTTATAGTGTGACTCCCTAGATAAATCTGTGTATGTTATTCAATTATGGTAGTTTGTTTTGTCATCAATTATCAAACATTTGTATAAAAGGATTCAAGATTGTAATTAATAAAAAGATT
>CANXYI011035644.1:0-14359 GCA_948208565.1 Hura crepitans
TAGAAACAATTCATGATATTTATTTATATTTTGATTGTTTAATAAATGGCACGTAAATTTAAAAAATTCCAAAAATAGGAGAAAAATGAAAAAAATTTGTACAGTAAGTGTCAAAAATAAAATACTATAATGTTATTTTTAAACTATATCATTCCATTAAATTAAACACTAACATAATTATTTAACTATATCATATCATATCATTTTTTCAAACATAGTAACAATAATTATGTTATCATACCATGCATTAATAAATCACTTTTTGGTTATTTCCGAAAGAAAAGTGATTACTCAAAATTGTAAGATCTAGTTGACCTTAAGTCACTGAAATTTCAATTCAATCGATACTTTCTCACCTTCTTTAATTATGATGAAAAAAAAATTTATACTAATTGAGATTTAATAATTTTAATTAAGAAAATTAACTATATTTTGATCTAAGGATTTAAAAGGATCCGTATGTAGAGCACATAATTTGCAGGGTAATTAATAATTAGAAATTTATTGGCAAATAAGTCAAGAGTACAACTAATTTTCAAAAAACTTTTATTGGGTCTTGCCTCAATAAATCGAACCAAATTAAATTTGATGATTTTAGACTTAATTTTTAATATTTTTCTCGTAAAGATAAAAAAAATTACATTAGGATATTTTCAATTTCATGTTGATTTTAGGCTCAAATTAAAGAGTATATAATAATAAAATATAATGACAATCATTAACTATAATGATATAATAATAGACTTAAAATTAACTTAATATAACGTATAATAAACTTAAAATAATATAATAATAAAATATAATGACAACATGTATAATAATAAAATAAACTTAATAATATAGAAAAGTTTCAAAATAAAATATAATGACAACAAAAATATTGTTAAAATTAAATGGATAATATAATATCATAATAATATATAATAAGTAATTAATAATACAAAAATTAAAATTTTACTATAAATAAAGAACTATCTATCCAAATATTTTTTTTAAACTCTGGTTTCACTTTTGATAGTATACATATAAATTAAGAACTAATATTCTTGAACTACAAAGAAATGATAGATTTTAAAGGATAAAATTTATTTCAAATGAATATTTTATTGCATGCACTAGAAATGTTCATGCGTCAGGTTATATAAAAGTATTGAGCTTTGATAAATGGTGTATGCCTTTTCATTCTTTGATTTACTTTGTTATATATTTTACTATAGGTTATAAAAAAATAATAATAATAGAAAGGTCTAATCTTTTACGTACTTTACATACTCTAGCACCTAATATTTAAAATTTATAAATTAGTTACTAAGAGATTATTTTAACTTTCTATCAAAGTCTAATTAAAAATAATATTTAGAAACAATTCATGATATTTATTTGTATTTCTATTGTTTAATAAATGACACGTAAATTTAAAAAATTCCAAAAATAGGAGAAAAATGAAAAAAAAATTATACAGTAAGTGTCAAAAATAAAAATACTATAATGTTATTTTTTTCTTTTTTCCCATTTATATGCTTTTTGTAATATATTTGGAATACAAATAAAAATATTGTGAAGTTTATTATCGTATGTTTATTTTGCTTTTTTCAGGATTTGGCAAAAAATATGAAATAGTCATTTTTTGCAATAGAAGTTAAGCAATAGCAATCAATTTGTAAAATTTGAAAATCAATATATATATATATATATATATATATAAAACAGTTGAAAAATACCATATAAGAATAGCACATTACTTGATCACTAAAAATAATCACTAAAAATAATCGATACATTAAACGTACAATAGTGACAATGTAATAGTGTCTTTTTGTCATAATAAACAATTGGTATTGTTACATATATAACTGACATATTCATTTTTTAGTCATTAAATGACATAGAATTCCTACATTATATTATTTAGCTGACATCAATAGTTACGTTATCATTTATCAATCGAAAATATAACAAAACTAATTAAGGTGACTTTTCTTAATATTTTTAAATATTTAGGTATTTTTTACTGTTACTGATCTATTATTAGAATATAAGTTTAAGAATCATCAATAAAATTAAATCGTAACATTTACTATGAGTTGAATACATTAACAAAAAAAAAAAAAGAACAAATTCCAGAGGGAAGATGCGGAGGAAGAAGAAAACATCATAATTATGTTAATTATATGATTTGAATTTTATAGTAAATGATTTATTGGATATTATGATCTAGCATTTGGTTTATAGCTTACCTTATCCAAATGATATTTATGTCAAAAAATAAAATAAAAAAAAAACAAATGGTATAAACAACTGTCAACAACGTTATTAACAAGTTATAGAAATTGGAAAGTCTACACTCCTTAAATCAAAGATGGAAATTATTTGGTTGTTTCCGAAAGAAAGTGATTACTGAAAATTGTAAGAAGATCTAGTTGACCTTGACTCACTGAAAGTTCATTTAAATAGATAGTTTCCCACCCTCTTTAATTATGATGAAGAAAAATTTATACTAATTGAGATTTAATAATTTAAATTAAGAAAATTAACTATATTTTGATCTAAGGATTTAAAAGGATCCATATGTAGAGCACATAATTTGCAGGGTAATTAATAATTAGAAATTTCTTAGCAAATAAGTCAATAGTATAGCCAATTTTCAAAAAACTTTTTATCAGGTCTTGCCTCTCTTTTTGTCCTACCATTGGTGTAGGCTATTTATTGCTTTCGTCGATTAACTAATTCATGGCCTATGTATTGCGCGGATTGCATGCTAATTATTAAAATTTTTTGAGTGAACGTGTGTGTATATATATTTGTTGTGCTAGCAACATAAAGCCTAAAAATGAAAAGATCTCTAGGGATTTTACATCTTTGCAAATAAAACAATGCGGTCTAAATGTTAGAAAAATATAAAAAATTTGATGGTTTTAAATTTACAATAAAATAAATGGAGAGAACTATATAAATAAACTATACATAGATGTAGCTAAGCTACAAGATTAATAAATCATACAATCTAAAATTCGGATAAATTTACAATTTTTCAATGGACCAAGATGAGGAAAGCTAATCTACAACATAACTCCAATAACATTAAATGTAAATTGAACTAAAAAGGAAGATTCCCAAAAATCTAAAATAGGCCAAAAAGAATAAGAAACAAATTTATAAGTGACTGAATATCGTAACTAGATTTTGGGTGGCTAAAGGAAAGAAGAAAGAAAATGGAATTCGAAAATTAATATGGGAAGTTGAAAGGACTAAGATCTAATAAATGAAAATATTATGAAAAAAATGATAGAAATTTAATTTTTGCATTAAGGGTTATATTAGGAATTATAAAAAAAACACTACTTTGTGACACATGTCACAACTACACCTAACAATCTACCATACTCAGATTTACTTATATAAAATATATTGGACTTTTTACTATCAGGTATGGATCCCGAGTTTCAAGCACTTTCTCTACACGACAAAGAAGACAGAGAACTCACTGTCTTGCCTGAGGAAATCCAAAATGAAGACATCAATTATGATTTATGTCTCCTTGGAAAATTCCTTGACAAAAGAGCAATTATTTTTAATTCTATAGAACAAACACTTTTCAATCAATATCTTGTTCAATTTTATCATGTAGTAGATATGAAGAAAATGATTTCAGGAGGACCTTAGTCATTCAACAATTCTTTGCTTCTAATCCACCAGCTTGCAAAAGGAGAAAATCTGGAAGATATCGATTTTAATTATGCAGACTTCTAGGTGCAGGTTCATAAGCTTCCTCCGGGTTTTACATCAAAATCATTAGCAAAGAACATAGGTAGTCTCATAGGCATATTCCTTGACCATGATCTTTCGGGTAAAAAGAATCAATAGAGCAATTATCTACGCATGTAAGTTCGATTGGATGTTAGAAAGTCTCTTATGCGATGGAAAAAAATTAGAAAACAAGGTCATAGTGAGCAAAATCACCGGAAACTAGTGAAGTTAGAAGGAAAAGAGATTGTACGAGAATGGCCTGAAGATATTCAAGTTGAAGTTAAAGTCACTACAAAATTTTGTCTAGTTTAATGGCGCTATGAGAATCAAACCCAATCATCAACAGATTCAGCTCCTTAAATTTTGGGTTTTCAAAACTTGAAAAGATATGATAGACGCAGTCATAAAATAGAAACTAAATATGCTTTCTTTCCTAAGAAGCTTCAGTTCAAGTCTACTAGTGTCAATATAAGCACTATCAACTCAGCCAATCTAGTCACCAATTCTTTGGGCCTCAAGCATAATCCAACAACTAATGTTAATGAGAAAGAAGATATTGAGATAGTTTTCAAGGAAATTAAAAAATGAACATGCTCAAACTCTGATAAAAACACTAATGGGAAACACACTGGTGGAGATGCCTCTTTTTTTGTCATACATTTAATCTCCACTACCTCTTATCGGCTAGACTTGCAAAGCAAGTCAACCGGGTGCAAAAAATTACATTGGATAGAACTGCCAAGGCTTAGGTAACCCACGAGCAATATTGGCACTTATAGACTTAATTAAAACTAATAAACCCGATATGGTCTTCCTCATGGAAACCTTGGTACATAATTCAAAAATTGAGGAATTGAAAGTTTATTTGGGATTTGATTATTGCTTCAATATTGACAAACTTGGTAGGAGTGGTGGTTTAACTATGGTATAGAACTCAAAATTGAAGATTAATGTCTCTGGCTTTTCTAATAATCATATTGATGTACTAATGGCCATGATTGGTTGCCCAAGATAGAGGTTAACTGGATTTTATGTTTTCCTCGACTCTTTTAGGAAGAAAAAAAAAAGCAACATGGAGGCTACTTAAATCTCTTATAAGTTTACATAATCTTCCGTGGGCTTGTATTGGCAACTTTAATAATTTATTGTCTGACCAAGATAAACATAGAGGGCCTCCTTATCTAACTCATTAGATTAATGGGTTTAAGGATTGTATTACAGCTTGCAATCTTATTGATGTCACTCTTCTTAGCTTTGTATAAATGTGGGAAAAGGGTAAAGGAACTAATGCATTGGTGATGGAACGGCTTGACAGAGTGTTTGTTACACAATCTTGGATAGACATCTTTCATTTTCATCAGCTTTACAACATTATAAGTGTAACTTCTAACCACGCTCCCATTAAATGAGTTGCTACTTTTCCTTTTCCTATTAAGAAAATTAGTAGATACAAATTTGAAAATAGATGGTTGCTAAAAAATGATTTTTTTTCAATATGGTTACTGTTATTGGTCTAATGAGGCTGATTTATCTCTTTTGAACCACCTAAATAATTGTGGATCATCTTTGATGGTTTGGAGCAAGAATCTTAGTATTAATTTTAGGGGGAAAATCAAAGATATCAAAAATAAAATTGTAATGGCACAGGATTCTTTTAGCAATGATAATTCAGTTATGTCATTGAATGTTAAACTAAGTCCTTTGATTGCCCAAAAGTCTATTTATTGGAAGCAGAGGTCAAAAAAAATTTTGGATAGAATATGGGAGACTGACTCTAGATTTTTCCATGCTTAAGCTTCTCAAAGGAAGAGTATAAATCATATTTCAAGCTTCTAGAAGCTAAATGGGACTATCACTTTATAGGCAGATGAGATGGGATCTATTGTGCTTAACTATTTTCAAAATTTATTTTCTAATTCTTGTGACAGTAGCTTTAAGCATTTTTCCAATATTCATGCCTGTATTACTTTGCATGACAATTTATTGCTCCTTATTCCTTTTCATCTTGATGAATTTAAAGCAGCAATGTAACACCCCCTACCCATTTCTATCGAAAATAGGCAAGACATGCTATTTCCCGTGGAGTTACCCATCTTTAGATTTCCTCAGGGGCCTTTCATTTAACTCTTATGTATATTTCTTCTCTTCAGCTTCTATTCCTACTTTCAGTACTCCTATGGTGTGAGGTACTTCTACCAGGCATATGACTCTCACTATGCCCGATCCTACAGTCGATTATTAGCCTAAGCTTCATTTTCTACTACCATTTCAGTTTATATTATCAGAGGTTACCACCCAATACTACCCAGCTGCAAACACCCAATCAACTACTATCTCATGCACGAGTGCCTCTACTCACGTGTATCATGAAACCTAACCATATAATAGCATACCTGGATAGTCGTCGTCTGCACTGCTGATTGTCTGCTTTAGATCTTCCATATCTCTACCACCTACACATCGAAAACCTGATACACTGAGTATACACTCAGTGGTGAATCTAACCAAACATATCATGTACTATGTCGCATGTAAGCACACAAGAACTTATTATGTGTATATGTTAAGATTTTCCTTTCCTTTTCTTTTAAGTTCCCGTTTATATTTGTTGGTTAATATAGTCACATTACTTTTCTCTTTAAGTTATGTGCTCTCACCATGTTCTAACACCAAACTAGTATTACTTCACCCTCTATATGACTCCTGTACTAACATATTCCCAACATTCAGTTCAGTTCGTGTATCATATATATATATATACATCTCTCCTAGTATATTAACTCACCCCTTTATAACTTAGCTTTTTTTGCCATTTCCTGTTCAGTTGCCATTTTAATCAGTTTCCTATTCCTTCAGGAAGTATCATTAAGTTCATACAAATTTATTTTATCTCCGCTTTTGCCCCTATTCTATGATTTTAATACATTTCTGATGCCATTAGTTCTATTGACGTAGATTTATGTCACAGATTTTTCATTTACTATTATTGAGTCTGTTCAAGTTTATTTTATTTATCCTTTATTCCCATGGGCTCGGGAATAACTCCCAGCCACTGGATAATGGGATCACAATGTGCAGTGACCCCTATTTTAGGCCTTAGCTATTGCACTAACCCCTATAGTTCGAGAATCGGATAAGAAGCAGAACTATGCCGTGGCTTGCATTATAGGCCCCGATGTCTGTACACAACTATCGTCCGATACTCTAGGGACCTGTCGGTAGACCACTCCCAATACCGAACTAGCAAATACTCTAGGGACCCATTCGTAGACCACTCCTAATATTTGCAAATCATAGCAAGATAATCATCCTATAGTGGATACTCTAGGGACCCATCCGTAGACCACTCTCAATATCCATAAGAATAGCCTATAGTGCAGTGGCTCATCACATAACCTAGGCGGCTGCACCCACCATACACAGGCTAAAGCCATATCAACTCAATATCTAGCAGCTGCTAATCCCTAGTTGACCAATCAACCTATCTAATGTATGAACAACCTTATCTTCCCAGGTTTCTCTTTCAATCATCTCATACAGTCATTAATTTCATTATTCAATTCATCCATAACCATATATCCTTCTTTTAAGATCATTCTAGGTTCCTTTACCAACAAATTTCCATTAAATACCTTTTTAGTTTTCTTAAGTAATCCCAAAATCATTTTCCACCTTACTTTACCCATCCAGTTCATATTGTTATTTTATAACTTATTACTTAAAAGATTTTGCCTCATTTCCATAAGTCTTAAGGAATTATTCCATATATTTTATTGTGCATAATTCTTGCATAATTGTATTTTAATGTAGTTTCCAAATTTAGAAATTTTCCTTCACTATTACTATTCTGTAAGAATATTTATTTTCTACTCGGTTAAATAATTTGCCCTATTTTTTTGTTATAGCCTTCTTTATGAGATTTATCCCATTTTAAATCCTAACCTTTATTAATTATGCCCTCTTTTCATGACTTGAATTCATTATTATTTCCAAGTTTAATTTCCTAAATTTTATTCATAGCTTTTCGTACAGTACAAATTTCTCTTTATTTCACTTTACTCTATTCTTTCAATCATTTAGGTCATTTATCAGCTCTGTATTTCATTCAGGTTCTAATTTAGCCCATTTTAATTATTTTTCTTTTGTCAAATATTTATTCAAGGTATATACAAACTAGAAAGACATAGATTTTATTTTATTTTGTCCGATCATATTTTCCCAAATAGTTACGGGTCATTGTAGACTTAGACAGTTATGGGCCCTTTTTGCGTAGGAACTACTATTCATTTGGTATCTTTTTCTCCTTAATTTATCAACCTATCTTCCTTTCCATTCCCTCAAGCCCTTGTATCTCAATTTCCCTCACTTTATCCCATTTATTTCACATCTAACTTGCCCTATAAAAATCATTGTTTCCATTTAAACATTCTTACCAACATTCCTTAAATTTAAATCCAATCTCTTATGCAATACTCCCTATTTTACCCCTTTATATACTATACTTTCATGTCTTCCCTCCACATACATTATTCAAATACCAAGTCTTAATAATTCTTTACCTAACCATCTCATTTTAAAATCTTCACATGCCATACATTATTATGTCATCCTAATTGCAAATGCCAACATATTATACATCTAATATCATACCATAACTACATATCAATATTATGACATACATGCCATACACCTAATCATATATGTCACCCACCATAACACCATCCTATTCTCACATACCAACCACCCATACATGCCTACTCATGCCATGGCATACATTACATACATATAGTCATGCATGCAACACATGCATACACATCTATTTCACATCCAATTCACATCTCTATCATCCTAATTCATCAGCATACATCTTCTACCATGTATTTCACATGCTTACATACATGTACACATATGGAACCTTAACTTCGATACACACACTCACATTTCCATGTTATGTTTTTCTCATCATAAATGATAAGTTTCAATTAAATTCACTTACAGTGGACTCCTTATCATGCTGTAGTTACTTTAGAACCATCAAATTTCTCTCTCTCCACCTTGAACCACTATTCACATGATTTGGATTTTTGGGCGTTACAAATCTTCCCCTCTTAAGAAATTTCGTCCTCGAAATTTCTAGTAGTCACATGTTTAATTGTCTTAATGTTTCATTTCCGACCTTCTACTCTCATTCCTCTCGTCAGGGTCAAACCTTTCATATCCCCATGTGTCTAGACTTTCTAAATGCATCTCTAGTCCAGTACTGAGTAATTCCTCTAATCTAGATTTCTCTTAAGGTAGTTTAGAGCTTCCACAGCTGCTTGTCAATATCATCACCTTTCATTTCATTACTCTTCTCTTCTTAAAGGGTTTACTAAGCTAATTACTTCCACTGCTTCTTTTCTTTCCTACTCTAATCTCATTGATAGCATTAAATACTATTAAAGCACTTTTACTTAGTCCCCTCACCTCAATCCTTTATTTCAATCACTTTGTTCACCCTATTTCATCATTATCAAGTATAACTCGGTAATATTACTTTAACATCTCCAAGTAATACTTCTGTTTAGCTTTCTTACACTATTTTTTCTTAATTGAGCTTTTATCTAACCTTTTAAATATTAGGTTATACCCCTTTTTATTCACTCATGGTCTATTTTATCCTCACTCCATTACTTATTCCATTTAATCCATTTATTCATACCTTCTTTCATTTTAGCTTTTCAAGACACTTTGTATCTTTTAGATTCCTGTAAGATGTTTATTTGCTTCTTCTTTTTCCATTTTATTCTCCTCATAAAGGTTACTAGTTTGCTAGCCAGCCAACTTACTTCTTTTCTTAAATCTCAAAGGGGTAACTTAGCTATCTGTATGCTATTATGAATCGTCATCACATCTTTTATAGGTTCATTTCTAATATACCTATAGAATTCATACCTTAACATCTAAACCCTTTTTTGGCTAACATTTTTCCTTATGAACTTTTTTTTACTATCATCGCATTATACTTTTCTCCCTTTACAATCACTCTATCAAGCCCCTTCAGTGTCAAGGCTATCACCATACCATGTTCAATTTTCAAAATATGATGCAAAGAGTTTTCATCATAGAAAAACATATCATGTTCAATGCAAGTATGCAAACGGCAAGATGCATCCTAAGTTCTATAATGCAATGCTCGGGCCTGATAATCAATGCATCAAAGAAAAATAATAGTCCTCACTCTTAGGGACCTTGACATTCGACCTTTATCCTTAGTTCGCCCTAGTTCTCATTCCTTCATTTTCTATCGTCCCTCTATTAACTATTACTGTCTCACCTCTATCACTCCTTTTTACTTTCTCACCTCTGCCTTTTTGCCTAACCCATACATTTCTATTACCCTTTAATCTAATTATCCTAGACTCGAGTCTCACAACTCCTATGCCTTTCACCATTTGATAATAACCTCCAAACTATAGGTAGCTAAATTGCCTCATACGTAAGTTACTCAATTTTTCCTCCCTTGTTTAGTTTGAAGGCATTTAAACTCAACAAGTATCATTGATCAATTATGCTTCCTCATTGTTAACCATAGAGTCTACTTTACCACCCCAATTCTTAAGGTTCTTTTGAGTTTCTTAGATACCTTTAGTTAATCTCCTCATAATGTCATTGATCTTTTATTGGTTACTCCGATGTTGGAGAGTACCTTGACTTTTCTCATCCTTTTTCCTTAATCCTTTGTTTTAAATACATAATGAGTTTCCATCTGCCCCTTTCTTTTAGGGATCGTATTCAACTGATAATCACCTTACAATTATCTTTCAATCACATTACAATACACCAGGGCACTATACTTTCTTCTCTCGAATGGTTATACTCTTTTGTCTACTTATTTAACCATTTTACTTCTCCTCACCATCCATGAAGCTTCAAGTTCTTTGTTTGAGGCATTATTGTCCTCCCATAACTCCGTTAATAGCATTAACAATCCCAAATTAGGAGGAAGAAAACTATGTGAAATCATGACACTACCACTGAAGCCCCCTATTCCTATCCTAGGGAGTTCATATAATTATCTCATCATTTGGTTGTCAACAATCCTCATTTGCCAATAGTGTAGCAACTATCCATATCCAGAATTCCTAAGGCACTTATGCCATTTCAGTCCAGAATCACCTAAACCTGCTCTAATACCACTAAATGTAAAACCCCCTGCCCATTTCTATCAAAAACAGGCAAGACATGCTACTTCCCGTGGGGTCACCCATCTTTAGATTTTCCCAAGGGTCTTTCATTTAACACTCATGTATATTTTTTCTCTTCAGCTTATATTCCTACTTTCAGTGCTCCTATGGTGAGAGTCATATGCCTAACAGAAGTACCTCACACCATAGGAGTACTGAAAGCAGGAATAGAAGCTGAAGAGAAGAAATATACATAAGAGTTAAATGAAAGAGCCCTTGGAAAATCTAAAGATGGGTGATCCCATGGGAAGTAGCATGTCTTGCCTGTTTTCAATATAAATGGGCAAGGGGTGTTACAAGCGATCGTTAATATGCACCCAGATAAGACTCTGGGCCTAGATGGCTTTAATCCTGCTTTTTTTCAACAGTGTTGGCATATTACCGTACCTATGTTATTAGAAATTGTTAGCAATGGATAGAAACGGGTAAGTTCCCTCACCCACTTAATGACACTATCCTTGTTTTTATTCTTAAAGTTGAGAATCCTATCTCGATAAAAGACTTAAAGACCGATTGCCTTATGTAATGTCATCTATAAAGTTATTGCTAAGGTTTTGGCCAACATGCTTAAGTTGATTTTGCCTAAGATTATCTCCCCTATGCAATCTACCTTTGTACCAAGTCATCTTATTACAAATAATAATCTGGTTGCATTTGAGTTTATTCACTACATGAAAGGAAAAGAAAGGGGAAAAATGGGGGAAGCAACTCTCAGGGTGGATAGTAGCAAAGCTTATAACATGGTTGATCGGACTTCTTAACATTTATGATGTTACAGTTGGACTTTAACAATAAATGGATTATTTTAATTATGCTATGTGTTAAAACAATTCAATATTTAGTCTCATTCAATGGAAATCTGCTAGGTTCTATTGTTCCTCATTATGGTTTAATTTGATCCTCTTTCCTCTTACCTTTTTATTTTCTATGCCAAAGAATTATCTGCTTTTTTCAGCCAAGCAAAAGCTAGAGATGATGTTCCTGGGTGTTCTATCTATCCAACGACACCTAGTGTTTTGCATATATTTTTTTTGCATATTATAGCTTTTTTATGCTTTTGGCTATTTATGCAAATACTTCTGGATAGGCAATTAATTTCCAAAAATCAAGTTTTTTCTTCAGTTATAATGCTAAACTTGATGTTAAAGCCGATATATGTTCTATTTTAGGTGTGGATTCTCCTCTTCATCATAGACGATACCTTGGTTTGCTTTCTCTTATTGGTAGAAATAAGAAAAAAAAAATTCTTAAGGATAGGCTTAAAAAAGGATTGGAAATTAGAAAAACAAGTTCCTCTCAAAAGCGAGTCAAGAGATTGTTATTAAAACAGTTGCTCAGGCTCTTTTGACTAATAGCATAAGTGTGTTTCTCTTACCATTAGGCATCTGTAATGAGCTTGAGCTTATGATGAATTCTCATTGGTAGGGTTCAAAGGGTGATAATAAAAAAAATACACTAGGCAAGTTAGGAAAGGCTATTTGTTCCTAAAAAAATTTGGCAAAATGGGCTTTTAAAGTCTCTATTGTTTCAATCTTGCAATTCTTTATAAGCAAGGGTAGAGATTTTTACCTAACTCGAAATCTCTTTCAATTTATATTTTTAAAACTAAATACTAACCTTTTGATTGGTTTCTTAAAGCAAAAGAAAGATCTAATCCTAGTTTCATATGGAAGAGTATTTTTCAAGCTAAAATGTTTTTGACTAGGGGTATTCGATGGAGAATGAGAGATAGCCAATCTATCAAAATTTACTAAGACTCATGGCTTATAGATGACAAAAAAATTTTGTGGATTCTGTGCTTATATCGGGTTTTGAGGAAACAAAAGCTTTGAATTTGCTTATAAAAAATGGCGGCAAGTGGGATGTAGATTTAATTAATAGTTTGTGCTCTATTAGATTCAAGTCGCATTCTTAAAGTCCCAATTAGCTTGTCTAAGCTTCTTGATAAATTAATTTGGCATTTTATAAAAGAATGAGAGTATTCAATTAAATTGAGCTTTTAAACTTGCTGCAAACAGCTTCACTAATATTCCAAGTGTGGCTTTAGACGGTTTTTGGCAATAGATTTAGAATAGTGATATCCTCTAAAAATAAAAGATTTTTTTTAAAGGTGCTTAAGGGGCTTTATTCCTTGCTAGGAGAATTTGTAGAGAAAAGGAATAAATTTAGATGCAAGCCGTATAAGGTGTGGTCTTTCAGAAACTCTTGATCATGTGCTTCTTCATTGTCCAAAGGCAAAATTGGTGTGGGATGATTTAGTTGTTTAGGTTTCACAATTGTCAGTTCATGATTTTATTAATTTATATTCTAACAGCAATTTGATGTTTGATAAGGACCGAAATCTTGCTTTTCTATGAGCTATTTGATTTTATAAAAATCTATTGGTATGGCAGCAAAAGGATTTGCCCAATTTCCAGCTGATTAGCTTTGTGAATTCTTTCTTGCAGTCTTGGAAGGATTTTAAAAAGGCTTTTAATCATGTTCTCCCTTCACTGGCCACATCGCATCTTCCTCTTAGTTAGCTCTACTAGCAAGCTAGTATAAGTGTATCCTGGATGCCACCATTTTCAATGATGATGAAACTATAGGATATGCTGCTATTCTTCGTGACAAAAATGGGAATTTTATTAAAGGACTTTTAGGTTTCTTTACTAGTTGTTTATCACCTCATTTGGCCGAAGCTCTTTCCCTTCATGAGGCTTTGTCTTGGATTAAAGATTTGAATTTTTGACAATGTCATTTTTGAGTCAGATTACTTGCAAGTTTACCATGCTCTCACTTGCTCTTTGCCTAGCAAGTCGGAGTTTGGTGTGATTATTAGGGATTATGTTAAACTTAAGGATCAACTATTAGATTTTTCAATACAAATATTTTGTATTTGAATTAAAAGGATCGCATGCAAATCGCTGGATAGCGAACGATAAATAGAAAATTATAGATGCATACTATAGATACCCATTTTCGTCTTGCCCTAATAAGCATATTTACAAATGAAAATGAAATAAGGGTAAGGGGTTGTATGCTACTTATAGGCAATAACGATACTATTTAATAACTATTATTATACTAAAAGATAGAAGTTTAATTTACTTTATAATCGTTATTTGTTAACTACTTATGAAAGAAATTGCTTAAAAAAAGGATTATTATAGAGATAACTGATATTATTTTATAAGATCTACAAATATATTATTAGTAATCACTTAATCTCATTTGCATTGATTTTTATTGTGCATGTGAATGGAATATTAGGTCATATGAGTTTTTTTTAAACGTGCATAAATTATTAACAAAAATAAGAACTAATAATGTATTGTAGCAACTACTAAATTAATAATAATAACTAAGTACAAACAAAATAATAATAATGAATAAAAATAAAAAAA
>CANXYI011035829.1:0-11619 GCA_948208565.1 Hura crepitans
TCCCGAGTCTCTAACTGTCCGGGTCCCAAAATATTTTTATCTCCGGAATTGATAGTTTATGACCTAAAAGTAATTATTGGTTCTGCTAAAAATTTTAATTCATCCATTTTGGCCCTTTTCCGGCCCGTCAAAGTTTTATGAATAATATGCCAGTCATCGGACTCGAAAATGATGACCCGCACCACGGGGAACATCAATCAGGTTCCGAATGCACTGTTCATAAGACGTCGACTGGCGGTCGTTACATAGTATCTTATATTGGATTCCTTCGGGGATTGGGCACAGGGTGTTACATTTGGGGGTATCAGAGCGGGTTTAGGTGTTTTAGGCCAATTATACATGAGTGCCATGGTTTAGGGTTTATATCCTAATAAAGCTACACTACATGAGGCTGATTGTCTGTTCTTTTATAGTAAAGTGCGATGAATGAGAATACCTCACCAAAATTAGGGGAAGAGGTGGCGAGTTGTGTCTTGACAACTATACATGGGCAAAAGGTGAGTGCAATTACTCCAGTGCCTAGTGATGTAGCTCAACAAATATCAGCATAGGCATAAACCTCTCTTTCCTAATTATAGTAGTTTATGGACTTGCTTAGACACACCACTATAGTTGCTGCTTTATTGCCTCCACCATCAGCTCCAGTTTAACCTCCAGCACTACAAAAGATGTATTTAGTAAGGGTAAAGAAGATGGAGACCCTAAACTTTGTAGGAAAAGCAAAAGGTGATGCTGTCAGGGCTTATTATTGGCTAGAATGGACCTTTAGGATTTTGGAGTAGCTAAAATGTACACCCGAGGAGAATCTGAAGTGGCCCACCTTACTCCTCTAGGAAGAGGCTTTCTATTGGTGGGATACGACGCATAAAAGAAAAGCTATAGCTGACCTCACATGGGACTACTTCCTCTAGGAGTTTAGGAAGATGTATATATCTAAAACCTATCTAGATAAAAAGAGATGGGAGTTCCTAGATTTGAAGTAGTGATGAAGGACTGTGTTAGAGTATGAGAAAAAATTTGCTAGGTTAAGCTAGTATATAGAGGAGCTAGTACCTACTGAGGAAGAGAGATGTAAAAGGTTTAAAAAGGGCCTCAATATAGAGTTAAGAATATAGATAGCTACCATAATGATGAGAGAGTTTTTTGCTTTCGTGTCAATAGCTTATGCCATGGAAGAAATGTTGAAAAAGAAGAGGGAGCTATTTTAAAAGAAGAAGCCTTTCACTAAAGACTAGATGAGCTCAACACCGAGTGCAAGCAAAAAGTAAAAGGAGTCCCAAGCTCCTCAGTAGTCCTAGAGGTACAGCTTGATATAGAGGTTAGGTCAAGCTTCTTAATCTAGGCCTCGACCACTATAATAGGCCTCTAGTGCCCTAGTATCTACAACCAGGAGTGCACCTCCAGTGTATGGGCTGTGTAGCAGGAAACATTAGGGACTATGGTAGCAACTAAGATGAAGAGAGTGTTCTATATATGGCTTAAGGGAGTAGTATTAGGGGGACTTCTTGAAGAAATAGGCTGATGCTACTTAGTTGCAAGCTTTCCCCCCAGTACCTAGTAGAGGGCAGAAAAAGAATAAGAGTGATAAGCTAAGCCCTAACTAGATGACCAGATTAGAGACACAAGCACTAGCTCATTAGTATGCCATTTAAGCTTGTGAGGAGGCTGAGGCACTAGATGTGATTACTAGTACATTTTCCTTATTTGATAGCTCTATGTTAGCATTGATATATCCAAGTTCTACATATTCATATATTTGCATAGCATGACCACAAGATAGAGGGTTAGAACTTGAGCCTATAGATTTAGATATCTTGGTTAGCAACTCGATTAGGCAGAGTGTGATAGTGAATAGAGTGTACAGGCATTTTCCTCTGATAATTTAAGGTCAAGTATTCCTAGCTAATTTGATTAAACTCCTTTTTCATGAATTTGATGTGATCCTTGGTATGGACTGGTTATCTAAACACTAAACCATGGTTAACTATGAGTAGAAGAGACTTACCCTCAGAATAATTGAGGGCCACAAGGTGATGATAGTTTGTGAGATAAATTCCTTACTTAATCTTATCTTAGCTTTAATAACTAGATGACTATCTAAAAGGGATGTGAGGTTTACCTAGCTCATATAGTTGATATAGATAGTATAACACCAAGCTTTGATTAGATACCAGTAGTATCAAAATTCCCTAATGTATTCCTAGATGAGCTACTAGGATTGCCATTGAAGAGAAAGCTAGATTTTGAGAATGATATGTATCTTGGTGCCACTCCTGTGTCTATGACCTCATACCGGATGGCACCTACAAAATTAAAAGTGCTGAAGGTGCAGTTATAGGAACTATAAGATAAAGGCTTCATTAGGATGAGTACTTCACTATTGAGATCCCCAGTGATCTTTGTGAAAAGGAAATATGGGTCTCTCTAGCTGCGTATTGATTAAAAGTAGTTGAACAGGGTGATAATTAAGAATAAATACCTATTGCCTAGAATTAATGATCTCTTCGATCAGCACAAAAGTGCAAAGGTGCCCTTTAAGATTGACTTGAGATCGGGGTATCACTAGTTGAGAATTAAGGAATCATATATTCCAAAGACTAATTTCAAAACCTAATGTGGCATTATGAGTTCTTAGTGATGCCATTTGGGATCACTAATGCCCCTACAACTTTCATAGACCTAATGAACAAGATCTTTAAACCATATTTAGACTAATTTTTGTAGTTTTATTAATGACATTCTAGTATATTCTAATAGTAGAGAAGAATATGAATAGCATTTTAGAATTATGTTGTAGACTCTAAGGGAGAAATAGTTGTATGCCAAACTAAGCAAATGTGAATTCTAGTTAACTGAAGTAGCCTTCTTAGGCTATATTATCTTAGAAAATGGTATTAGGGTCAATCCTAGTAAGGTTAAAGATATGTTAGGATAGAAACCTCCTAAGAGTGTGACTGAGATTTAAAGCTTTCTAGGATAGGTTGGCTATTACAGAAGGTTTGTGAAAGGGTTCTCGATGATTGTAGCACTATTGACTAGATTGTTATTAAAAGATGTGAAATTTTTGTGGGATGATAAATGCCAAGCAACCTTTGATAAGCTAAAGACAATGTTGATTGAAGCTCTAATACTCAATTAATTTGAGTAAGGAAAAGATTATGTGATTTATAGTGATGCATCCCATAATAGGCTTAGATGTGTAATGATGCATGATGGAAAGGTGGTAAATGCTTTAAGGCAACTGAAGCCATATGAACGGAACTACTTAACACATGATCTAGAATTGGCCGCCATCATGGTTGTATTAAAGTTGTGGAGACATTACTTGTATGGCAAAAGGTGTTATATCTACACCAATCATAAGAGTTTAAAGTATCTCCCCACATAGAAAGAGTTTAACCTGAGGCAACAACATTAGATGGAATTGATAAAAGAATATAACTATCAAATTGACTATCACTTAGGAAAAGTGAATGTGGTTGCTAATGCTTTGAGTCGAAAGTTCATATCAATTATATAGGCTATGAATGCCAGGATGGAGTACACTGAGGGGGATGTAGTGTTAGCTTAATTATAAGTAGAACTTGACTTTAAGTAGTAAATAAGAGAGGCATAGATGTAAGATAATCATTTTATATAGATGGTGAGTAAAGTCAAAAAGGGGAAGACCTCTGATTTTAAGATTAAAGATAATGGATACTTGTACTTCCATGACAGACTGTATGTGCCTGAGGTAGATGAGATGAGAATATAGATACTGAGGAAAGCTCGTAATGCCCCATACTTTATGCATTTAGGATGTACAAAGATGTACCAAAACTTGAAATCCCACTATTGGTGGCTAAGAATAAAGTGAGACATAGTGGACTATATGGCTCAAAGCATAACATGTCAGTAGGTGAAAGCTAGACATTAAGTTCCCTTTGGATTACTGCATCTTATAGTAATTATAGAGTGGAAATAGGAGAAGGTCATAATGGATTTTTTTATGGGATCGCCGTTGACAAGAAATAAATATGATGCATGTTGGGTGATCATGGATAGGTTGAACAAGACAGCCTATTTTATCCCGGTCAAAATAGATTACTCCTTAGATAAGCTAGCTCAGTTGTACGGAGTGCCAAATGCCATTATTTCATATCAAAACCCTCGATTTACTTCCATATTTTGCAAAAAGTTACAAGAAGCCTTGAGTACTCGTCTAACTTTTAGCACAACATTTCACCCATTGACCGATGGGCAATCAGAACGGGTGATACAGGTGCTAGAATATATGTTACATAGTTGTGCTAATGAATTTAAAGGAAGCTAGGATCAAAATTTATCTTTGGCAGAATTTGCCTACAACAATAGCCATCAGGCTAGTTTAGGCATGGCATTTATGAGGCATTGTATGGTAAAAGATGTAAAACTCCTCTTTGTTAGAGTGAAACGGGTAAGAGTAAGCTTATGGGACCTAATTTGATAAGAGATGCCAAGGAAAAAGTTAAAGTCTTAAGAGATATGTAAAAAATTACCACAAATCAATAGAAGTCATATGCTAACATGAAATAGAAGGATATTAAATATGAAATGGGTGAAAAAGTGTTTCTAAAAGTATCACCATGGAAGAATGTACTTATATTTAGTAAGAAAGGGAAACTGAGTCTTAGATTTATTGGTCCATACAAGATTGTAGAGTGTGTGGGATTGGTAGCATATAGGCTAGCACTACCACTAGAATTATAGTAGATCCATAATGTATACCATGTTCCAATATAGAGGCAATATCAATCTAATCCCACACATGTGATACTAGTAGAGGGAATATCAGTGCAACTAGATTTGACTTATAAAGAAGAGCCAGTATAGATACTAGCTAGAGAAGTTAAAGAATTGAGGAATAAATCCATTCCATTAGTGAAAGTGCTATGGAAGCACCACATGATAAAAGAAGCTACTTGGGAAAGTGAGGAGAAGATGAAGGCTCAATATCCATATCTATTTTTATTAGGTAATTTTGAGGATAAAATTTCTTAAGAGGGGAAGGATTGTTACACCTATAAATCTCAATTTCATGAATAGTATCTTCGAGGCATGAATAGTGTCTCTGGGACATTGGGGCACCATATGAAGGCCAAACGGGGTGTACTAGTCATAAAACTTTGATAGGAAATAAATGATGCAAATAAATTAATTAAAACTTTTAGCAAAACTAATAAATCATTTTAGGCTAAGAACTAGTAAATAGAGAACTTAGTTGAGTTTGTGCTAGGAATGGTTTAAGATGTGCTCATATGGACCTAAAAATATCACACTTCATAGCTCAAAGATTCTAATGAGTATATTGGTGAAGGAATTTTAATATTCTATGGCCGTTACGATATTTATTTGGAATTTCATAATTAGGTGAGTGAATAATAAACTTAGTTCCCAAGGGAGTTTTGACATAAGATTTTACAGGGCCTTTAACGAATGCTATCAAGAATTTTTTGCACTAAAATCATGATTTTTAGAGGCCTAGAGAAATTATTTTGAATTTTTAATTTTCAAAGAACATTGAGTTAAAATGGACTGTTGGATCACCATTTGGCATGATCCAAGCCATCCATATGCATAATATAAAAGCCTTAGCACATGTTGGGTAGTCATATTTGCTAAGTAAGTCATCTTCCTCCACCACCCCAAGAAAGCCAATGCCACCTCTATAGCCACCCTCTGCCAATTTTCTTTTATCTCTTTCTCCATATAAGCTTAAACCCCATAAATTTTTTAGGGTTTTTTTACCTCCACAGCCTCTTAAAGCCATTCCAAGTTATAGAATTGAGAAATAAGGATTTAAAAGTGAGATATACACAAGTTATGAATAGTGCCATTTTATTGTGTAAGGCTTTTAATCCATTTTTTTTTTATTTTTGTTTTAGGTAGACTAAGTATTCTAAGAATAACCATGTAATTAGATTTTGATTTGGAGCTATATAGAATTTTTGAGAATTTTCTAAACATTCAAAGGAATATGTTTGTAAGGAAAGAAGGAACCCTTAAGGATGGAGGGTAACTAAGGACTTAAAGTTATGGAGAAGGGTGTTTTTACACCCTAGGTATGTGATTTTGATGTAATATATGTGTGTTGGCATGTGTGTGCTTGTATGTGTATGTAAAAGTGGGTATGGAAATGTGAGTTTCTATGTATGTGTGCATATTCATGTGTAATGGTTATATGATTATGTTAGCATGAAAATGTAAAGCTTATGTGTGTGGTTTGTATGGAAGAAAGTCACATGTATGTGTGTGTGCAAGGTATGGGTGAATGGTAAGCATGGTGGTAATGTGAGGTGTGCTTATGTGTGATATGTAGTGATAATGAAAATGGGCTAAAAAGTGAACATAAAATGTGCTTGTAATGTGAAATTGAGAAAAAAATAATAAATGGCAAATATGCATGGTAAGGAATAAGAGGCATGTATGTCTGTAAGAGTGACCAATTGTGGTAATGGTAATATGGCATGGTATGGATAGATGTACCTAAGTTAACTAGGTGAAAGAATGCAAGTTAATGTGATGTTAAGTAATGGTAACAATAATTATATTATGGTATAGACAATTACAGTGATAATGATATGTTATCTTAATGCCAATGAAATGAATGATATGATGAGAAGGGCTAAGGAATATAGGTCATAGAAATGACCAAATGAATTGTGAAAAGTTATAAAGTGACTTGTAACTGATGAATGTGTGAAAGTGAAAATGTGCATGTAACTGTGATAAGCAAATGATATTTGGATTAATGACAAATGACCTGTAACTATATAATTAAATTGATAATTAGAAATTGCCCTATATCAATTAGACACCCACTAGATTGGTTGATTACTCAATTAGGGAATTAGTAGCTGCTAAGGGTTTTGTACCTCTTGGGCCATTGCCTACATACATGACTTAGCAGGTGCAGTCATCGAGGTTCTAATATTGAGCCTTACACACTTGAGTATTAGGAGGTTTATATGGGCCAATCCCTACTTGCCTATTTTATTGTCAATTTGAGAGTTCCTACAGGGTAGATACTTGTTATCCACTTGAAATGATATAATGATTGGGATTTGTGAGGTTTTATGAGGCTGATCCCTACTATTCCTACTGCTATTGGAAGGTTCACTAGGACTGGTCCTTACAACTTCAATTTGAGAGGTTCATATGAACTAATCCCTACAATCAGATGGATTTGGATAAGTGCAGCTACAAGGGTGCAAAATAAAGGCCACTACACAATCTAGATCACATTATCTAGTGTTTTTAGGAGTAGTCTTCCCAGTATAGGCCTGAAATGGAATAAGATAAATAAATTCAGACAAGGTTAATTGTTGTGATTTGATGACATTTTGATTTAACTAAATTGAATGAGCAAAAATTGATAATTTAAACATCCATAAGACATTAAAATTTAAGTAATAAGATAGCTTAATAAATGGTAAAACTACATGTATCTGAACCTGCATGATCACTTGATTGGCTTAATATGTGCATACTACATAATTATGTTTGTGACATATATACATATATATTACATTAAATTCAGCACTGAGTTTATACTCAGTGTGTCGGTGTCTCGATGTGAAAGTTATAGATAATTGTAGTTGTCTAACCTCAATGGGTGCAGGTAAGGGTATAATTTCTATCTATTTTGTTTATATAGAGGTAAGGCACTCATGTACAGAGGGTGTGAGGTCTAAGATGCTAAAATGACTAGACATGTATTTTGATATACCATGGTCTATAAATGATAATCTAGAACTGTAAATTGAATGCTTGTATATATGTGTGTATGTGTGTGTGTGTGTGTGTGTGTGTATGTTTATGTACTACATGCTTTGACTGATGTGGGTCTAAGACCTTTTGTTGTGTGACTATATGATGTGACATGGATGATTGATTGGGGGACCAGATAGGTGCAGGTAATGGTTGGTGTGTTGAGAATTGATATAAAATTACTTTTAATAGGTCTAAAATTTTGGTTTTTTTACCTAGGTAGCCGTTATCTTGCCTAAATTTTTGTAAACTATATTTTTGTCCCATAGAATGGTTATAATAGTTAATTACAATCAATATAAGAGTAACATAAGATCATAACAAAGAAATAATAAAAGCACACTACTGGGATAGTTGGGGCTATAAGTGTTAAATGAATGGCAATTGGGGTAGTAATATGATGGATGACCTATAGGAAATAGCATCTCCTATTGGGTTCCTTTAGGGATCAGGCAACTATAGATATCCTAGATTGGTGCAGTCACCATAAGGTCTAGTTAGGCTATAGCACACCTATGACCTTTAGTCCAGATAATACCTTTGGGTCCATATGAGGCCTTTATGGTTCAGATGAGACCTTTATGGTCCGAATAAGGCCTATATGGCATGATATTCCGTTATCCAGTGTCGTAATGTTATCTTATAAGTATGGCCAAAATAAAATATTACTTTACATTTATACTATCTATATAGAACTAATATAAAAATATTGAAAACTAATGGACTTAAATATTGATCAATGCATATTTTGCAATTGTGCTTATTATGACATATATATGTATGGCTTTTTTTAGCATTAGTATAGATGAAAAAGAAGGTACATAATAATTATAGGATACATGTTTCTAAATTGTATACTTATGTTAAAAGTTATAAACATGCATATACAATTCATATACATGTTAGCATAGATGATGTGAAACCATAAGAGTTAAATGACCTATATGCCCATAAACATGATGTAACAAACTAGTGAGTATTGAATTATAGGTAAATTCTAAATGGAATGGGAACCAAATGTATGTTAAATTGGCATAGTATATTTAAGTATTAGTATATATGTATATAGAAATCACATAGTGGTTAATTGCAAGTTTTCACATGTAAGAAAACAATAACTAAAGTGGTAAATAAATATTGAATGATATGTTTTGACTATAAGGATATGTTATGTATTGCATATGACAAACTCTTCTTGCTTAACATATACATCATTTGAAATTAAAGTATATTATGCATGAATTAAATAATTGTGCTATAAATGTAAAATGTAAGCATGTATGTATGAGCATGTTATTATTGGATACACCACTAAGCTACAAAGCTTAGCGTATCATTTGTTTGTGATGCACAGAGTTTTAAGTTTTATATCAATAAGGATCTCTCAAGTTAAAGGAGAACATAGAGTTAGAGGAAAAAGCATTTTGTTTATTTAATAAGTTTGTAATCTATATATGGTAGTGATCATTGATGTTTATAAATACTCACATGGATCGTATAAAAGGCTATAGGCCTGAGTATATATAATAAAGGTTGTATATAAAGATATTATATATGGTTCAAAGATAGATGTATTCTTATATGTGGTTGAGCATAGGTATATTTGTGATATAAGATAAGTATATGTGGTGGTATAGATGATATATGCTTGATTTGGATGGTTGATATTTTTGTCTTATGATTTAAACCATGTGGATGATATTGATTTGACTGTGATGCTAAGATTGGATATGAGATTAAAGTATGGATATGGTAGTTATGTTAAAGTTTGAGAATGTATGAATCATAGAAATGCTTTCTTATGTGGGTTACTATTCACAGTAGGAATTAAGAATGTATGAATCATAGAAATGTTTTTTTTATGTAGGTTACTATTCATAGTGGGAATTATGTCACCAATGTAGCCGTTATGCTATTGGATTTATGACATAATAACCTCTGAATAGTCTAACGTACAATGTTGTTCTATTAAGTATGTTTTACAAAGTCTTATGATAATCATACAATAGAAAAAGGTTTTGAGTTATAATGGAAAAAGTTTGTCATTAAACTAGATATTATGAGGAAAAAGTTTGGTTATGTGTCACCATTTATTTAGAGTCAATGAATAGTCTAAGTAAAGGGTGTTATAGGGTGGAATTTAACTTTTATAGGTGAGAGAATAAACGATTATTGTTTGATTGAGCATGAAATCAAGTTTATGTGTTTAATTTTGTGATGATTAGTGTTTAATTACTGATATGAGGGTATAATTGATTAAAATTATAAGGAAAGACATTTTTGGTTGCTACAAATAATAAACACAGTGGCAATTTTATTCTTCTTTGTGATTACAAATACAAAATCACTTGCTTGGTTATGTAAATTTATCAATTCTTAAGTATATAAATGGAAACTCCATGGCATGTCACAAATTGTAGTGAGTTTAGAGAAATAGGTAGAAACTGAGAATGGTAGAGAGGTTTAGTTTTTTTTGAATTAAATCAGTTGGTAATGTTTTGGTATAAGCTCTTTATTAATTCTTATTGGTTAATGGATGCTACTAAGGAGCTAAAATGGGTGTTATTAGTGTGTAATACACATATAGAGTGGTCAATTCAAATGGAGATGTGTTGAGGTTGTTGCATTTCTAGAAATTTTGTAGAAGGGAGAGAACAACTACTTTGTACAGTAGACGATGGAGTCAAATAGAGGTCAGAGCAATCTAATTTCAATTGTAGCAGGTATGAATTGAATGAACTTCAATTAATTAGTCATAAATATAGATTTTTGAGTTAATTTTGTAAAATTTCAATTAATTAATTTTTAGTCAACATTTAGTGAAGAGGGAATTTGGGAAAATAATGACTATCAACCTCAGGTGCAACAAATTCTTGTTTTTGAGGATTCTATGTACGACCTTCCACAAATTCATGTATATTCTTTTGATTATGTACTTGAGCTTCAATGGAATGTTAAGATTTAGGTGGATTTAAAGAAGGGTGTAAAGGAATTGAAGTTTGTAGAGTTATATTTCTTCTTTAATGTGATCTGATATGGTTTTTAAGCATGTAAACTATAGACTTGCTAGGTTCGATGTATGTATTTATACATGAATAAGAGTTGTGTGCCTTAGGGACTTTGAGAGTGGGTGTTAAAGGGTTACTACTAAACGCATGTATTATTGTGGTTGAAATGAACCATTTTAGTCAATGGCAATAGGTTTAAAAAGGGGTAATTAGTAGAATTAGGTGGTGATGTTGGCTGAAAATTCATAGGTCATTATGTTAGTAGAAACAGAATATAAAGGTGACTACAATCATGCTTTAAGGATAGATAGAGTTTAAGTTCTATAGGAAAAATTTATAGATATAATTATGTGGTTTTTACAAGTATTAGAAACTGTAGACTATAATTTTAGTAGCAAAGGAGGGAGTTACTATTAGGAGATATAACCAAAAGATTTTGGAGGATTAATGATGTAGTTTAAGGACATAAATAAAAATTTAATCAAAGATATGATAGATATTAAAAAGTTTGAAACTATAGAATTATGTTAAGTTAGTTGTTAAAATTTAATAGTTATGTGTACATGATTGTGTCCATGTATGTGGCTTTTCTCATTGATATTATACATCAGTTAGCATAGGCAATTCCAAATAGAACAATTATGTGCATAAACCTTTAAAGATATTAGTGTATAACTACCAATAAAGGTATATAGAACTATACAAGATAAGGTTTTGAGTCTCACATATATGTGTTGATACCTTTGATGCATGATCGATTATGATTATGTAGAAATTTCTGAATTTGCAAGAAGGTACAAGTAAAAGCGATTCAATATGTTGA
>CANXYI011035878.1:0-11308 GCA_948208565.1 Hura crepitans
CGGCAAATATTAACTTAAAAGGCTCTCTAATCCTCAGCTAGCCATGTGTACCCTAATCTCATAATTGAGGCTTGCTTATAATTTCTTGCACCTAATAACCTCTATCACAAACATGTCCTCAGCATATTTAAAGAACCTCAGAAACTCCTTCTCATATTTGGACACACTGATATATTTTTGCTTTAGCTATAAAAACTCCATACACCTTACCTCCCTATAGGTTTCACCGATATATCTTTTTCTGAACTACACTTGATAGAACTCTCATGTGAGCATCTCAGCTGGCTTTCCTCTTGTTAGGGTCACCCAATAATTACAAGCCTTCTTTTATAGAAGAGAGAAAGCATAAATCAAACTCTCCTCTGCTGTACACTCCATTTGCTCAAGCACCCTTATGGTACAATCTGGCCAATAGTCCGCAGCTACTAATTCTTCTGCCTTAAGGTTATAAAACTCCTCTACTTTAAACTTTTAGAGTCTTTCTACTATAGACCTCCTACAAGGGGCTACTTATGGCTTTGTTGGCAAAGGCAGTGGCTGAACAAAAGCTTAATCAGAGTGGGAAGCATCACCTATTGATCCTGTGCTTATGCTTTCACTAGAACTGGGTTAGAGGAAATTGGCCCCTCAAAATCATCAGTACACATAAGAGCCCAACTTTCTACCTTATCCTCAATCACTCTAATTAAATTGTTTGACATCATGCACCTAAAATTGACAAAGATCACCTACATGAATAGTTGCAGCTTAACATATGATATACAATGATGTGTGTAAGTCGATCACACAAATCCACTCACACATATGCACATTCATACAATGGATATATAACTCAAGGTCTAGTGTAACCTAAACTAACTGCCTAATCTAAAATCACCTAAACTAGGCTACCTAAACCAGAACAGGCTAAACCTGGCTCTGATACCACAGAATATGAAGCCCCTCCTCCCATTGACCAAAGTCACTAGAAGAAGGAGTGCCACATTATGTGCCTTAGGCACTGGATACACTAATGATCTCATTCACATTCACATACAGATATTAACCTGCTCATACATCACATTCTCATACACATTCTCATCACATGCTCAACATCTACACATGTACTTATCTCATCTCAATGTAATTATAAGAAAATTGAATGAATCCCATAAACTAACTAACCTTTAAACTGAACCATTTAAAAGAAATTACATATCATCACAATTAAAAGCTTAAATATTGTTCTGTTAAAGTTTACAAAGAAACTAAAATACATAAGTTTCTAAAAACATAGAGGAAAATGTGAAAAGTTTGTAAATGAGATGATATATATAATCCAAAGTTAGTTGCAAACCCACATGTAATGCATCTTCTGTTGATCAATTTCTACAACCTATGCATGGAAAACCAACATGCTAAGTGAAATGCTTAGTGGTGTATAAACCACTTTAGTTTACCTCACCGCCAATAAAACATATATGTATAAAAACACACACACACACACTCATACATATGATATATTATCAACACGCTAGCCACACCATCTTAGAACACTTAACCACACATGAACTTACCTAATCTTACTTAATGGACTAGCATTATATGAATATCATGCATGTGCATACTCAATTCTGAACACATCATTCAACACAATTTTACTCATTATGTGTGTTTCATTATTCTTTAAAATCTCATTCTCACATGCCCATTTGTTCATATTTCAAATAATTCATTGTATCTTAATTCAACTGGATTAGTTTATTTAGTTAAATTAGCCTAATATACGACTCAACTAATGTAGACTGGATAATGGGTATCACACATGTTGTGTAGTGGATGCTGAACTTACACGGCTACACTTGTCACATCAAATATGGTATAAGCTAATAATATGCGATCATTTTGCAAAACATAATTGCTCCAAAGAGCTGCTCATATATACAGTGGTCGCTGAACTTATGTGGTTGTACCTATCAAATCACATAAGATATAGTACTACTACACAAGACCCTATCAATATGCCAATATATCCCAACGCTATCAGTAGGCTAGCCATACATAGGCACAGTTCATTTATTTCCAATTTATCATGCAATTATTCTTATTACCCATCACTATTTCAATGTCACATAATCTTATGTTTTACTCATAACATTTCTTAGATCACATTGTTCTCAATCTCATTATGGTTTCACATTTTACACACTTCGACATAACTTTATCATATGTTATGCCTTCAAAATCTCATAATATATGGTCAACGCATCTCATCACTTATACATGTAATACATTTATCACATAACATGTCGTATACTATTATACGATACTTCATTTATTTCATTAGGATTTTAATGTTAATTACATGCATCATTCACACTTAGCACCACAATTTCTATAACACATATGTTATAAGTCCCATATAATTATGATAACTTTCACACATATTATATCTTATTACATTCCAAATTTATGACATAATAGTCTTATAATTCATGCCAATAATTTTAGAATTAAAGAAAGTATCAAAACTTTTGATTACAAAAAATTTTAAGGCTTAAAAACACCATGTGGGGCTATCTAGAGAGGCTCAGGACCACATGCCTCATGGAGGTCACAATCGTGAGGTCCCTCAAAAGGGTTTCACAACATCAGGGTCTTAACTGGCTCATGGCAATGAGACCTAAAGGGTTACGGATATGAGGCGTGTAAATAACATATTTCATATCAAATTTTTATGTTTTTTAGCAGTAAACACACTAATTTTCAACATAAATTCAACCCAAATCACTTCCTAAACAACCCTAACTCAGTCATATGAATTCTAACACTTTTTTAATGTCAAATAACACCCAATTGCACACAATTAACACCATTTTGCACCAAAATTCAATTAAGGATAACAGTAACCTAAAACTCAATTTCAACTAGAAATTTAAAAGGGGAAATACAAATTAATTTATGCACATATAGAATTAAGAAATGCAATTCATTCTGAACTTGTTCCTTACAAACAACCTTTCCCTTAGCCTTTATCCTCTTTGCTTCTCTTTTCCCTATTCTTCAACACCACAACTAAAGAAGAACACAACAAATGCACACATAAGAATACAATTAAGAGTATAAATTAGTCTAATACACAAAACAAATTACCTTGATGAAGTTGATGGAATTGGATTACTATGAATTGAAGAATAATAAATAGAAGAAAAAAACATACGTTTATGTTTATAGGAAACTATAAGTGAAACTTAGGGTATTTATACCTTATGGAACCAATGGCTAGGATTAACCCACTTAATCCCATCCAACGGTCCATAAGGCTCATAACCCATTTTCCTTTATAGTCCTTATAAAAATTCTTTTTATGCAATTAAATCACATTTTAATCATTTTTATAAAATATTTATTTTAAAATCTCAAAAAAATTAATTTTATGTACACGCATAGATAAATTATCTTATTATTTATTTTAGTCCCCATTATGAGGCATTACAGTGTGTGAATTTATGTATGTATGTATATACATGATATAAAAGAAAAGTTTAGTATTAAACTAAATTGTAAAGATTATATTAAAGTGTACATAATATAATTACATAAGTAATGTAGCATCCTATATTCGGATCCATATACAGATCAGATATAGGGTGGTAGATTAGATGTGTTAAAAATAGGATATAAATAAGAATGCAATTTTAAACCCAATCTTTTAAGCATATACTTGCAAAGTCTAGTATCTTAGTCTAACCAACTAGGTGTTAGCACTCTCTCGACACTTTAGTGTGCACCACACCATGAGTAATGACAAAAAGAGCACCAAGTAGCTTAAAATCTAAAAGAATAGCCAAAGCATTTTAGAGGGACATCTAAAATTTAATGGTGCAAAACTAGTTTTGCAAGAATCATACTAAGACTAAGAGCTTATAGAGAAGGATCCCAATCACTTGCATTCCTTTTATATACACAAGTAACAATTAAACCAGAATTATCTTTATAAATAATGTGAAACCAATTAGGCCATTGCTTCAATAACTACTAGCTATATTTGATCTAAAACAAAGAGACCATTAACTAATGAATATATAACAACATAAAATGAAGTAATGTAAAAGGTTAAGTGAAATATGAAATTGTTGAATTTATTCAAACTCTAATATTTATAGGACTAGAATAACATTCCTAATGTAACATTTATTTGGCTTAAAGTAAATTTGGTAGAAAATACCCTATCTATCTAATTTTGAGTTCAAATGAACATTTTAAATGAGTAAACTAGAAAAAGGAAACTCAATAAACAAACACAATGTACTATACAATAAAACAAATTGATAATGGAAAGAGAAAAAGTTAAATAAGTAAAGGTTACCTAGAGCATGTGGTTTTAAAATTAGCATAACTTGGTTTTTAGTTAGGGCCTATATTGACGAAGTCACCTAAGTGCTTGCTTGTTACAAAATTCAATTTTTTTAGATAAATTTTTTTTTCAAAACCGAGAAGTTAGCTGCAATTTCCATTTTGGCATGAGCCGAAGTCAATCCATTAAAAGCCATATAATAAAGTCATTTTTATTTTGTCTTGTATAATCAAATTTACTCATAATAATGATTTAATGTCCTTTATTTGCAACTCTTGTTGATACATTCAATGTATTATTAATGCGTAATTAAGCTTTCAACATCCAAAATCAATACTTTAACCGTAAAAAAAATCAAGTGCCATATTTATGGATTAAAGTCAATCACTTAACTTTAACACTGATAATGAGCTAGCTACAAATGAATTTTTTTCCTAACATAAAAAAAATCAGTTTAACCTTTTTTATCTAAATCACTATAGTTAAAAAAAAATCTGATGCTAGATTGCTAATATGTCACTTCACTTAAAGCATGAAAAATATGAAAAAAAAAATCTCAAATGAACTTGTTTTTGGTTTTCAAGAACATCACAGGCTAGAATTAAAGTCAATTTTTTGTTCTCACACTTTTTAAAATTATCAAAATGCTCTTTCTTGTTGCTTTACTATAAAATTTATTTGGTTGTTTTTATCTTAAACTTTCAAAATGGAAAGTAAATGTCGTTCTTGAAAATTATAACTGATCATAAAATGTCACATTTAATCCATTTAAATGCAAAATTTTACATTTTATTTTAGAGGCAAAAATGGCATATTTTGAAAAGTATAGAGCAAAATCTTTCTATTTCAAAAGTTTTAAATGTAAAAATAACAAAAAAATGAGAGGTATTTTTTAACCATTTTAAAAAATAACAATAGGGTAAAATTAACATTAGTACTAAATATAATACTAATTTATCAAGCCATGGACAGAGATCTTTGCAATTTCAAAACCCACCACACCTCATATTCAATGATTTCAACTTCACTCACATACTATAATCAATTAACACAGAAACTTGAATGCTTTTATTAAGATTCCCTTCCCATAAAACTTACCCCAATTTATCATCTCTTTTTGTTATATCATATATAATATATGATTAAACACCTTTAACACTTTATAATATTTATGTGGTATTAAAATAATTGTCACATTTAAAATAATGTGGATTATGCACTTATTAAATATGAATTTATGTAAGACTAATTAAAATCAATAGCCACAAGGTAAAACTTTTACTATTGATTGACAATTATTATTTATTAATTTCACATGTTCTTTTACATATATTTATACATTTAAAATGCGTGATTACACCCTTTAACTATGTTACCTTTTTAATTCCTCATATATTATATCAATATGAGGTGTTTTATAATATGTAATTTTGACAAGTAATATGTTAAATAAGATAAGTCTAATATTTAAGGGGTAGACTTGGCATCACTATGCAAATTATGTTGATTTTGTCATTTTTACTTTCATACTTCAAAATGCTAAAAGAGCACCCCTAAAATTTTATTTTCATTGTTTTTACTCATAAACTTTCAAAATTAGACATGTCAAATTAGTTGGGTCTGGTGGGTTCGAATTAAGTTGAGTCCTCAAGTCAAATTTATTTTTCATGACATATCTTCAAGTTTTCAATTTAATTTGATGATAATAGCATATTAAACTAAATATTTTGATATCTTGTTACTAACCAATGTTATTAAAATCGGATCGAACATGTCGATCGATTGGTTCAATCGTGGACCAACAATTGGTTTAGTATAGTTTTTGATAAAAAAAATTGGTGCTTTAAAAATATATTTAATATAATGATGTACTCTTATTTGAAGCATATTTTCTAGACTAAGTGGTTTACTTACCTTTAAAATTTTTAAAAAGTCATAGGTTTAAGTCCTAATATGTCAATTTCTCACTTTTCATTATTTTACTTTTTCATTAATATATTTATATATTAATATAAATTATTCAAAATTAAATATTTATAAGTAGAAATTTGATTATAAATTAGTTTTTTTCAATATATTTTTACTTTTTGCACAATGTTATTTACTTAAAATTGAATCAGTTTAATCACAAACTAATTGGTGATCCAATCCGATTCAATGCATAAAACCACCCAAGAAAAAAACCAATTTGAACCAAAAAATTAGGTTGGACCGAAACTAGGTTGAACTTGGTTTTCACTTTTTCCAATTTTGCTTTTTTTTATTTTTGAGAAATTTTATTTTGAACTCGTATTTTTTTTTACATTTTTTATGATATTTAGGATTTTTTAAATAATTTAAGTGATTTTAGAAGCACTTTAAGAATATTAATGATAAAATATATCTAATTAGTTAATTATTAATTTTAAAAGTAAAATAGATTATATTTTGATTAATGGATTATTAGAGTAATTTAAGTGTAACTATACTTATATATTTGTTTAATTTGAAGATTACAAATTAAAAATATTAAATAGGGTAGAAACTTATTAGATTATTTATTTGTTTAGTTTAGTTTAAAAAAAATTAGTAGTGCTAAGCATGGAATTACCTTAGGCTTATTGAGTTTCGTGTTCGTTAAGGCTACCGGTTGACAATGAACTAGTTAAATGCTAATGACTAGCAAAACAAATAAGATATTTTTTCATTGTTCTTGGGATTAGCACTTCTATGTTTAAGTTAGCTGGGTAGCTGAGAGAAAGGCCTCTTAATGACTAGATAAAGTTGCATACCTAATTGTCTAAGCTTTTGCCCCTTTTATAGGTCTTTTTTTACCCCATTACCAAAGGTATCCCTATCCTTATGGGATTATATTTTCTTGTCCATATAGATATTTATTCCTTTTATTTATTAATGCTTATTCATGTAAGAACTCTAATGTGAATAGGTTTATTTTATTTAGGCATTATCATTTATTTCTCTCGAAATTCCGAACGGATGTTGAGCTCGCGGCCTTTAGCTGTATTTGTTATTGACGACTGGCATTTACGTTTATCAAGACAATGTTTTAACTTGCTTATGCCTATTACTATGTTTTTTAGCTTATAAATGGCTATCTTTTCCATTCTAACTTCCATATCTCATTTTCTTCGACATCCCATTATCCCATTTTCTTTGACATCCCATTATCCCATTTTTGTTCTGTTAAGTAAGTACTCATAACTGATCTATAAAATGTCTTTTTCAGTTGATCAACCAATTAATGTTGAATCCTCAAGCCCTTCAACCTCTTCTTCTGACTCCTCAAAAATAACCCATTCATTCGAACTCTACCCTCCGGCTCTTATTCCTAAAAGCCGAGGTTTATTGTTCCTCTGACTTTGTCTATTTTTGTCCCTTTACTAAGTTTTTTTATTGCTCATTCCAAACCCATCATTGAATCTCTTGCCTATTTTAGAGATCGATATGATATCTCTTGTTGATTCCAAACCTATCATTATAGTGAAACCATCCCCTAATACCATTATAATTGATAACCCTTTTAACAATTTTAGTTCTCTCTGTGAATCCTTTTTTGAGTATGGCCTCCGGCTCCCTTTTCATCCCTTCTATGAGACTATTATGAAGTCTTATAATTTTGCTCCCAATCAAATTCATCCAAATGGTTGGGCTATTTTAGCATGTTTGAGGGCTATCTACGCATAATTTCGAATCCCACCTTTACTCAAACTATTTAGCTTCTTTTTTTATCTCTCTCATAAAATAGATAAGTCTTTTGTAAATTTCACCATTGAACCAACTGATCTTTGTTTGAACTGAGCACTTCTAGTAAAGGTTGGAAAGAAAAATTCTTATTTTTTAAATATAAAAAGGTTTAGGGAAATTTTCCTATTCGTCAAACCAAATAGGTCTTCCACGAAAAGGACTTTTCTTCTCAATATACTCATGTCCAAAATGATAAAGCCACTTCATTATATAGCTTCAAAAACTCCCTTTTTTAATTGAGTTGGTTTTATCTTATTTTTACCTTTTGAAAGGCCAAATACCACCCCCGATTTCTAATGAGTTTTAATTATCTATTTCTCTTTTTTCCTTTGTATACTTACTGCTCCTAATGTCATCTTTTTGTTCTAGGTATTGATGACATGAAAAGTTCAAAACTTGGATAGTTGAAAGAGGCAATAAAGAGGGCCAAGCCGAGACCTAAAAGTGAAAGCACAAAATAAAGTAGGAGATGAAAAAGTTGCCTTCTATTGATCAGTTGATTGGTCCTTTCACTTGTCTATTTCTCAAATCTGAGCCTTTGATCGTGGCTTGAGTCACTATGGATATTATCGAGCCTATTAGTGCCCGATTCATGGTGACCAGCTGCCTTCAGATAGTTCTCTTGCCGACTTCATTCTAACCTGAAAGCTCATATGAAGTCTCTCGAGGAGAACCTTTCTACGAAAAAAAGGAGTGAGGATTTGAAGTCCAATCATTAGGCCAATTTATGTGCTTAGCAAAAGGAAATTGTTAATGAGCTTAGCGAGGTGATGAACTCCATGTAGTTTCACATACAATTAACCTTGAAAAAAGATATCCTGGCATAGACTTTTCCTGGGTCGAGGATTTAGAGCTTCTAAACAAGGACAAAGGTGGCCCTCCATAACTTACCTATTTCGAAGCCCCTTAAGAGGATGAATCTTTATTTTTAGCTTTTACTTGTTTTCCTTTCTCTCTTTTTGTTTTGTAAAAAATTTATTTTAGTGTAAGTACACTTTGTTTGAATAATTTTGCTTGATTTTATGATCGGGCTTACTGTGATCTAACAATTTTCATTATATTTCGATTGTCATATCATTTTTCCTTATATCACTTATATCAATACAAAGGATTTTATTGCAATCATCTTATTCAAATTATTAGGAATCACAAGTGATATTTTAAAAATCATTTTCTCGATCATCTTATTTATCTTATTAGGACTTGCAACCAATTAAAAATGATTTGCGACTTGTGTTTAAAGTGGTCATTACTTTAGAAAATGGTCACTTTTTACAAATTCATCATATTTCTTTTTTTTTATTTATGTAATAATAAATACAATAAAAAATTATAGCAGCCTAAAGCAATATTCGATCGACCTATACTCTATTACTTGATTTATACAAAATAACTTTTGAGGTTGTCACTATTCCAAGACCTAGGGATTATTTTCCCTTACACTGTTTGCAATTTATATGTTGTTGGTCTGACCTTTTGTGATATCTTTTAAAGTCCTTCACCATTGGGCATTAATTTGCCCAATCCTACGTTATCCTATCCTATTTCTACCTTCCTTGACACTAGGTCACCAACTTTAAATTTTCTTTCCTTAATCTTTTTATTAAAGTATTGAGCTACCTTTTGTTTATAAGCACTCATTTTGATCATGGCTAGCTCTTGTATTTCTTTTATCATATCGAGGTTTGTCTTCTATTCTTCTTTATTGAAATTTTCATTAAATAGATTTACTCTATATGAGGGGAGTCATATTTTAATTGGTATTATCGTTTGTGATCTATAGGTGAGAGAATATAGAGTTTCATTAGTAGCTGTTTGGGCAGTCATCTAATATGGCCATATAATGCTCGACAATTCTTCAACCCATTTTCCTTTAGCATCTTCTAGCCTTTTCTTTAATTCATCTAAAATAGACATGTTTGTAACTTCTATTATTCTGTTGGTTTATGGATAGGCTACTGAAGTGAATCTTAATTCAATTTTGAGATTTATCCAAAACTCATGGAAATTTGAAAAGTCGAATTGCTTGCCATTATTTATTACGATTAATCTGGGCAAACCAAACCAACTAATTTCCCTCAATGTGAAAGTTTTAACTTTGTCAACTATTGTTGTTGCCACTGGTTATACCTCTACCCATTTAAAGAAGTGTTCATTTACAGTTATTAGGAATTTCTTTTATCATTTTGCTACTAGGAAATAACCTAAAATATCCATTCCTCATTGGTCAAATGGCCAACTTATGCCTAAAGGTTGTTAAATCGTAGATGGCCTTCTTATGATTTTTCCATGAATTTGGCATTGTAAGCACTTTTGAATAAACTCTTTAGCATCTTTATGCATTATGGACCAATAATAGCCGGATAATAATGATTTTCATATGACCGATAGGGCACTAGCATGACATTCACACATTTGTGAATTTTGCGGATTATGTAGTTACCTTTTTTTTCTGTTACACATTTTAACTAAAGATGTATTTAAGCCTTCTTGTATAAATGCCTATCAATTATAGAGTATTGTAATGCTTTCCTGATGATCCTCTGTGTTTCATTTTTTTCATTGGATAGTTCTCCTTTTTTCTAGGTATTGTTTAATTCCTTAGATCTAATAATGTCGTTTTGAGATTTGATTTATTGTGACTTCATCATTTGCTAGATTGCTACTTTCTTCTATTATTATTTTTCTATTAAGTGTGAGGGAGCCAGCTATTGCCTTGGCCAGTTCGTTCGCCTAAAAAAAATTTTCTCTTAGGATTTCTTGAATTTCCCATATTGTCTTAATCTAGCTTAACTTATCTAAATGTTCCTTTGCCTTGGATAGGCATTTTGACATGTTTACCTCTTTTGCTTCAAATCTTTAGTTTATCTGATTCGCTACTGGCTGTGAGTTGCATTTTATTATGAGCTCCTCTAGATGAATTTCTTTAGCTATCTTCAAACTTAGAATAAAGGCCTCATACTTTGCCATGTTGTTTAAAGCTTTGAATAACACTGTCATGGCATATTCGATTTTGATATTATCTGGTCCTTTGAGTATGATCCTTGCTTTGGCTTTATTCTCTGTAACTACGCCATCTGTAAATAAATCCCACTTAGCTAGAATAACTTCCTTTAGGATTTGTTCCTCCCCTGTGAATTCTACAACAAAATCAGTGAGGATTTGAGCTTTAATAGCATTCTTGGGTCGAATCATATATCGTAGCATTGTAATTTAATTG
Source organism: Hura crepitans (assembly GCA_948208565.1). Classification (NCBI taxonomy): domain Eukaryota; kingdom Viridiplantae; phylum Streptophyta; class Magnoliopsida; order Malpighiales; family Euphorbiaceae; genus Hura; species Hura crepitans. The sequence continues at coordinate 11,301 of CANXYI011035878.1, forward strand.
CCTACTCC
>CANXYI011036135.1:0-10902 GCA_948208565.1 Hura crepitans
ATCATAGACTTTAGAGTATCATGGGTATGATCTAAGAGGGGAAGTCTACTGAGTTTGTGATTAGGGAAGATGATTATTTACACTATCATGACCACCTTTATGTGCTAGATAAGGAAGACTTGAGATAGCAAATTCTACAAGAAGCACAAAATGCACCATATGTTATGTATCCTAGTAGTACTAAGATGTACTAGGATTTGAAGACAGTCTATTGGTGGCTAGGCATGAAGAGAGACATAGATGATTATGTGACTAGATATCTCACTTGTCAATAAGTGAAGGCTAAGTGTCAAGTTCCTTCTAGTTTGCTTCATCCCATAGCAATTCCAGAATGAAAATGGGATCAGATCACTATGATTTTGTGATTGGACTACTGATGACTAGGAAAAGGCATGATTTTATTTAGGTGGTGGTTAATAGATTAACCAAGTCTACTTACTTCATTCCAGTGAGAAAAGATTACTCTATAGAGAAGCTAGCTGAGCTGTACATTGATGAGATAGTTAGGCTTCATGAAATACCTTCTTCTATCACTTTAGATAGAGATCCCAATTTTACATCAAGATTTTAGAGGAAACTCCAAATTACTTTAGGGACTAGGCTTAATTTTAGCATGGCTTCCATCTTCAAATGGATGGTTAGTCAGAGAGGATTATTCAGGTGCTTAAGGATATGCTTTGAGCATATGCCATAGAGCTTAAGGGTAGTTGGGATAAGTATTTAGCATTGGTAAAATTTACTTACAACAAAAGTTACGAAACGAGTCTTAGTATGGCTCCTTATGAGGCATTGATGGTAGATGATGCAGAACTTTGTTATGTTGGAGCGAGTTGAGTAAGCATAAGCTTATCGAACTGAATTTGGTTAAGGAAGCTAAAAAGAAGGTGAAAATCATCAAAAAAAGGTTGAAAGGCTACTTCAGATGGACATAAATCCTATATAGATTTAAAGAGAAGAGATATCGAGTATAAAGTTGGCGACAAGGTCTTTCTTAAGGTATCTCTATGGAAAAAGGTGTTAAGGTTTAGTAAGAAAAGGAAGTTAAGTTCAAGGTTCACTGGACCATACGAGATTAGAGAACATATGGGTCTATTAGTGTATAAATTGGCTTTACCTCTATAGTTGCAGTAAATTCATGATGTGTTTCATGTCTCGATGCTGAAAAGATATAGATTGAGCCCTTCACATATATTGATAGCTAAGGAAGTAGAGATACAACAAGACTTTTCATATGATGAAGAGCCTATTAGTATCCTTGCTAGAGAGTTTAAGGAATTGCGAAACAAGACTGTGCTATTGGTGAAGGTTTTGTGGCAACATCACGGCATGGATGAAGCTACTTGGGAAAATGAAGCTCAAATGAAGGAGTAATATTTACATCTATTTGAATAAGGTATGTTGAGGATGACATTTACCTTAAGAAGGGAAGAAATGTAACAATCCAAAAATTTCAATTCATATGAATAGTACTTTCCAGGATGAATAATGCTTCTCAAAACTTGAGTCTCACTAAGCATAACAATAGGGAGTATTAATTATGAGAGAATTTTGGGCAAAGTTTGAAGCCAATCCAAAGTCATTTAGATAGTTAAAAATGCTAAATAAGATTTTATAGTAGTGTCTTATGAATAGTGCTGCAAGCAAAACTAAACTGTAAAATAAATTAAAAGTTGCTCAAAATAATCTAAAAATGTTATGACCTAATACTCAAATATCCCGAATTGTCCATTGGCTTTGGAATTGGAATTTTTTTATATTGAGAAGCATTTTTACTTAATTTTCGGGAAATAGAATGCATTAATTTTTTGGGTTCTTTTCTTTTTTTTTTGTTTTAGGCTTAATATTTTGGGAAGATTTAGGACCTTAATTTATCAAATTTTGGGGATAGGAATGAAAGAATTTTGACAATCCTATAGGGTATAAAAATTTTATGAAAGAGAGGAAAAAATTGATTTTTTGAAAATTATAAATAGCAAGGGAAATATAATTTCCCTTATTTTCCTTCCTCCACCATTACCAATTCCCTTCTTCTCCTTAAAAAAAATCGAGAGCCATCTCTTTCTCTACTCTATTGATTTTTTTCCTCCTCCACTATTCCAACTCCTGAACATTAGTTCCAAATAGATGAGTGTCCCAAGATGAGTGTATAGACAATAAGAAAACCCAGTTTGGTGGAGTATTTTAGGAGAAAAATTTAATTCCCTTCGAGGTGAATAGTAAGCTTCTGACACCTAGGTAATTATTTTTTGAATTTGTTATTTTTCATAGGATCCTAGGATTCTGTAAAGCATTTGACTATGTTTGAAATAATTTTTTGAATTTTCTACAATTTTATATTAATTTTTAAAAATGTTATCCTTTTCTATTCATAAGCAAAACATCAACCTAAGCCTCTTGAGCCAAGGAGAAGGCTTAGGTAGGTATCGAGTATCTCGTGCAATCGAGTTCGGTATGTAATCACACAAACTTAAGTTAAAATGCATAAAATTCAATATGTCCATATAGTTACATAATAGTAATAAATGTTATAAATTACTATAATGCCTAATAAATGTAATGGTTAGTAAGAAAAAAATATGATTGTTAGATATTATGTATATGTAATGTATTTAACTTGGGTGGTTAATTAGTTAAGAATACATGGATATGATGAAGACATGGCATAATTTTAATATTTGCATGTTGTGAATTTATGTGTTGTATGAAAGTATGCATTCATATGGGTTATGTAAGAGTCTAAAAAGCAATCAAGAATGAAAAATAGTGGCTTTAAATTTCTATGACCCAAAATTTGGTTAAGTTATAAGGGTATGTGCAATTTGAGTCACATTGGCATGAACCGACCTTAACATATCAATTTCACTAAAATGTCAATATCGTGTTTGCATATGTGATAAAAAAACATGTTTGTGTGAGTAAAATGAACCAAATGCATTAAATGAGAATGTAATTACCCACAGGTACCATAATATGGACATTTAAGTTACATTTTGACTTTAAATTACGCATTAAGACTTTAATGTGAACCAATGCTATTACACCTAGGCAATGGGTCCTATGGGTGGAAATAAGCTTTAACATGACTAAGCTGGCCAAGCGTTTTAAAAATAGGCTCTGTAAAGGTGCAATATGGCCAATGATTTAATTTAAGTGATAAAAGGTTATAAAAAGTAAAAATGGTGAAAATGACATGAAATGATACATTTAATGATGCCTATATAGTTAGACAACCTAATTTAGATAGGTTAACCAATTAGCTAGGATTTTGTAGCTGCTAGTATACCTTCGAGTATGAAACCCAAGGGTCATCGATCTACGTGCTGACAGGCACGAGTGCCTTTAAGCCTATGTTTCTACATATCTACATATGTGAATGCCTACTGGCTTATGCCTATGCATCTATGGATATGAGTGCCTATGGGCCTATGTCTATGTACCTGCAGGTGTGAATGGCTTTAGGCCTATGTTCTTCGTTATCCAATCTTAGTTAGTTGTCTTTTTGATATAGGCATATGTTAAACAACTAAGAAGGCTTTAAAATACATAATTATGAGTTAAATGATAAATGGTTCTATTAGGTGTCATGTGTGCTTGAATATGTCAGATGACATAATACATGAACCAAATTGGTATAATTAATGACCATTAGCATATAAATGGTAATATATAATTATTATAAGTTAACATATCTGAAATCATATGTATGAGAAGTTATGCACATAAAATGGGATATGAATGTAGTTATAAGCTATGGATGCCTTCTTAAAGACTATAAGCAAAATTAAGACATTATTGCTTGTTAAGCTTAATGAATTTAACTTTAACATATAAGAACCATATATGATTTAGATGATGATAAATATGTGAAAATAATCCCTATAGGTGTGTAATGGAGTCTATATGCATGATTTATGGTAAATACACATTTCCATTATGCATGATAACCATGATCTTAATTGTTGCTACCTAAACTTCATTCAAATATTTATAAGCCTAATGTGCAGAAATAATGACATTTTGATGAGGATGTGATTTTGGTGTATGATTGCTCAAAAGAATGCTTTTAAAGACATTTTTATGGCAATTTATATCATCATATGCATTTACATACATTTGAATATCTCATATTTTACAAGAATGAAATAATGCATGTTTAAAATGATTATGTGCAAGCTAAAGTAATTACACCACTAAGCGAAAGCTTAGTATATTGCCTATTTGTGATACGTAGGTAATAGAGTTGCATATTTGAGTCAAAGCTTCTGCCACCTAAGAGAACATAAAGGCTACCCTTCTAAGGTATTTTTTTTGTCTTTTTGTAAAATGATAATGATGTAAATGTAGTTAGTGTTACTCTTATGATTCTATAGGGATTGGGCCTAATCTGTAAACATTGGTCAATTTTGTAACTAAAATTGTATTATTGTAAAAGATTTATTTTTATTGCATAGATTAGATGGTAACTTGTGATATTGCATATGAGAATGATGTATGAGTTGAGCCTAAGGCTCTATGTTTTTCTTATGATTTTTTAGGGTTAGAAGGACCCATAAGGAGTTGTGATGAGTTGAACATCATTTTACAAGTGCTTTTAAATAGGTTAAAAACTAGGAAAGTGTCCCAGTACTATTATTATGCTATTAGATATTCAACATGATGACCCCAAAGGTTGCCTCGAAATGCATGCCAAAAGATTTTAGTTATTTTACAACTCTTTGAGTCGAGAAATGTTTTTACCAATAAAAGTTTTAAATTTTTAGTCATTTATGGATAATGGAATTGGATATCATATTGCGTGTGTGTCCCTAGTTTGGTTTCATTGAATTATTAGGCAAAAGGCATCATAGGCAGTACAGCCTTACCAGAACCTAGTGATTCTGCATAGTAGCCTCAGCCACAAGCATAGCCATAGGCATGATAATCCCCAGCACTATTATAAGAGATAGTGGATCTACTTAGACATACTTTTGTAACTATTGCTCCACCACCTCCACTAGCTCTAGTACCTCTACTACCACTAGCTCCTTTACAGAAGACAAAATTAGAAAGGATTAAAAGGATGGGGGTTATAGATTTTCTGGGTATAAAGGAGGATGATACAACATAAGCAAAGTACTAGTTAGAGAGAACCTTTAGAATTATAAAACAACTGCAATGTTTAAAGGAAAATAATTTGAAGTGTACAACTTCTCTCTTGCTAGAAGAAGCATTCTATTGGTGTGGTACTATTAAAAAGAGGAAGGTGGTAACATATCTCACCTTAGAGTTCTTCTTAGCATAGTTTGGAAAGAGGTATATTTTATATTCTTATAAGGATAAGAAGAGATAGGAGTTTTTAGATTTGAGATAGGGTAAAAGGACAGTGTTAGAGTATAAGAAGGATTTTACCAAACTAATTAGATATACAGAGGACTTCATTCCTAATATAAAGGAGAAATGTAAGAGATTCCTAAAAAGTTTTAATATAGAGTTGAGGATACATATAACTAATTTGAGAGTGATAGATTTTGTTGTATTAGTGGTATCTACAAATGAGATGGAAGAGATGGTACAGGAGAAAAGAGACTTCTTCCAATGGAGAAGAGAAGCACTATTTTAGTCCTAATCATTATGTCAGGCACAAAGGTAGACACAGTCTCAGAGGTCTAGGTAGGCTTTTATAGTTAAACCTTGACCACCTCGATGAGCTATTTGCTTCAGGACTAGTAGGTATTAGAAATAGACCCCTGGCTTGTAATACTTGTAACAAGAGCACTAGGGGTAGTGCTGGTTATGTATGAAGGGAGAATGCTTTACTTATAGTGCTCGAGATCATTATCAGAGAGAGTGTCCTTAGAGACAACATAAGGGTACTCGTACTCAAGCATCTGTAGCAACATCTCAGAGTAGAGGATAGAGGTAGAGCAGAAGGAATTAGCCTAGTGTTAGTTAAGGCACAGGATTAGAAGCCTATGCACCAAAGAGGTAATATGCTATTAGGGCCAAAGAAGAAGCAATAGCCCTAGATGTCATTACTGGTATGTTCTATTTATTTAATACTCCAAATTTGGCATTGATAGACCTAGGATCAACACAGTCTTATGTATGTACCATACAAGCATAAGATAAAGGACTGGAATCTAAGCATATAAACATAGACATTCAAGTCAGTAATCCTATAGGATAGAGTGTGAATGTGAATAGGGTATATAGGCAATGTCCCTTAGTAATCTAAGAATGTTTATTTCTTATAGATTTAATTGAGTTACCTTTTTATGAGTTTGATGTGATTTTAGGGATGAAATGGTTGTCTTAACACCGGCCTGTAGTAGATTGTAAACATAAGAAGCTAACCCTTTAGATTGTAGAGGGATAAATGGTGATAGTTGTAGGTGAGAGAAACCTTTTGAATAATCTTATCTTAACTATTATAACAAGGAAACTCATTCAAAAAGGTTGTGAAGCTTACCTGGCACATGTCATTGATACTAGTAATTCAATCCCAACTTTTAAATAGATCCCTAGAGTTTTTGAGTTTCATAATGTGTTTCCTAATGAGTTACCTAGGTTACCTCTATAGAGGGACCTTGATTTTGAGATTGGGGTGTATCTTAGTACAACTCTTGTATATATTACCCTCTATAGAATGGCACCTACTGAGTTGAAAGAACTAAAGGTGTAGTGGTAAGATATGTTAGATAAAGGGTTCATTAGACCCAGTACTTCACCTTGGGGAGCCCTTATTCTGTTTGTGAAGAAGAAGAAGGATAGGTCCTTTCGATTGTGTATTGATTATGGATAGCTTAATAAAGTAACAGTGAAGAACAAGTATCCCCTACCCAAGATAGATGATATTTTTTACCAGTTAAAAGGTGCAGGTGTGTTTTCCAAGATTGATTTGTTATCTGGGGTATCACCAATTAAGGATAAAGGAAGCTGATGTTCCTAAAGCTTATTTCAAGACTCGATAGGGGCATTATGAGTGCTTAGTGATGCCATTTGGGCTCACTAATGCCCCAATAGCTTTTATGGATTTAATAAATAGAGTGTTTCAACCCTACCTAGATCAATTTGTGGTTGTATTCATTGATGACATCCTAGTGTATTCTAGGACTAGAGAATAACATGAACAGCATATCAAGGTTATGTTACAAACTCTAAGGGAGAAGCAGTTGTATGCCAAGTTGAGTAAATATGAATTTTAGGTAAATGAAGTACCTTTTCTAGGATATGTAGTATTAGCAAAAGGTATTAGAGTGGACCCCAGCAAGGTTAGAGCATTGTTAGAATGGGACCCTCCGAGAAATGTGATGGAGATATAGAGTTTTTTGGGTTTAGCTGGGTAATATAGAATATTTGTGAAAGGATTTTCTATTATTGCAACACCTCTTACTAGATTGATGAAAAATAATGTAAAGTTTGAATAGGATGCTAGATGTCAAAAGAGTTTGGACAAGTTAAAGAAGATGTTAATAGAAGTTCCTATCCTAATTCAACCTGAATAGGGTAAGGATTCTGTTGTGTACTGTGATACTTCACTTAATGGGTTAGGATGTGTGTTGATGTGGGAAAGAAAAGTGGTAGCTTATGTATCGAGATAGTTAAAGCCACATGAGAAGAACTACCCTACTCATAATTTAGAATTAGCTGCCATTATGTTTGCTTTAAAAATTTAGAGGCATTATCTGTATAGTAAGAAGTGTTATATTTATACAGACCATAAGAGCTTGAAATACCTCCTTACTCAGAGAGAGTTGAACTTGAAAAAAAGAAGATGGATAAAGCTAATTAAAGATTATGACTTTTTAAAAGACTGCCATATAGGGAAAGCTAATGTGGTAGCAAATGCTTTGAGTAGAAAATTCATGGTAACCTTAAAACCCATGAATGATAGATTGTAGTACATTGAGGAGAATGTTATTTTAGCAAAACTTCATATTAAACCAAATTTTTGGTAGCAAATAAAAGAAGCTTAGGTGAGGGATGAACAATTAGGAAGGCAACAAGATTTGAGTTAAGTGAAGAGGGATGTATGTATTATCAGGGCAGGTTATATATACCTAGTATAGGTAATTTTAGGTTATAAATACTAAAGAAGGCTCATGAAGATCCTTATTCTATACACCCTGGTAGTATGAAGATGTACATTGACTTGAAGTCTCAATATTGGCAGTTAGGTATGAATAGAGATATAGAGGAATATATGGCTAAATGTCTGAAATGCATGTAGGTAAAAACTGAGCATCAAGTTCCTTCTAGATTGCTTCATCCAATTACAATAATAGAATATAAGTGGGAAAAAGTGACAATGGACTTTATGATGGGATTACTTATGACTAGGAATAAGTGTAAAGCTATGTCGGTGATTATTGATAGATTAACTAAGACAGCTCCCTTTATTTAAGTCAGAATGGATTATTCACTAGAAAGACTGGCTAAATTGTATATTAATGAGATTATCAAACTTTATGGTGTACATGTGGCTATTATTTTAGAGGGTGATCCTTAATTTACTTCTAAGTTTTGGAAGAAAATGCATCAAGCATTAGGCACTAGGCTGACTTATATTATAGCTTTTCACTCTCAGATATGGATGTCAAAAAGGGTAATACAAGTGTTAGAAGATATATTGTGTAGTTGTGCCAACAAATTTAGAGGTAGCTAGGATCAGTATTTGCCCTTAGATAAATTTGCTTACAATAACAATTATCAAGCTAGTTTGGGCATGGCACCTTATGAGGCACTATATGGTAGAAGGTGTAGAACACCACCATGCTGGCGTGAAGTTGGGGAGAAATAGATATCTAAAGTTGATTTGATTAGAGATATGGAGGAAAAAGTAGAAGTTATTAGAGAGAGATTAAAAGCAATAACTGATAGACAAAAGTCTTATACTGACTTAAGCCAAAGAGATATTAAATATGTTATGGGTGAGAAAGCATCCCTGTGGTAGAAAGTACCCAGATTTAGGCAAAAGGGGAAGTTGAGTCCTAGATTTATTTAACCATACAAGATCACTGAGAGAGTGGGACCATTAGTTTATAGGCTAGCCTTGCCTTCTAAGTTACATCACATACATGATATGTTCCATGATTCAATGCTCAGAAGGTACATATCAGACCCTTCTCATATAATCCCAGTAACAGACATCAAAGTATAGCTAGACCTAAGTTGCAATGAAGAACCAATATAGATTCTAGCTCGAAAAGTAAAGTAATTAAGGAATAAAGCTACTCCTCTAGTTAAAGTACTCTAGAAGCATCATAATGTAGAAGAAACCATATAGGAACTTAAGGAGCAGATTGAAAGTCAATATCCACTTCTATTTACTCTAGGTAATCTTAAAGACAAAAATTTCTTAGGAGGGAAAGAATTGTAATGCCCGTAAGCTAAGACTCTATGAACAGTACCTTCAAGGCTCAAAAAGTGTGCCTAGAGAGCCGAGCAACCTTTACATGGTCAAGGTAGGGTGTACTAGTCATGAAACTTTAAAGGGCTTGAAAATGATGAAAAGGGCTTAATTTAAAAATTTAGCAGAACTAATAAATTATTTTAGGCTATAAGCTAGTAGACCATAGGCTCAAATGGATTTAAGCTAGGAATGACTTGGGATGTGCCTAGATAGACCTAAAAATACCATACCTTGAAGGTTGAAAATTCCTTTGAGTCAATTGGTGAAGGAATTTTTGAATTCCAATGTTCTTTGCAACTTATCCCTAATTTTATGTTTTACATGCAAACCAATGCAATTGGTTAACTGCCCTATCGAGAGAATTTGGCCATGAAATTTTATGAGCTTCTAAATGGGAGTAATTGAGGATTTTAAAATAAACACAATGAATTTTTGAGGTTTGAGTCATTTTTAAAAATTCCTAAAATTTCAATTGAAATCGAGCAATTTTGGGATGCTCGGGTGGCATGTTGCCCCATCAATGCCACCTTAACCACTATAAAAGCCCCATGGTGACATCTAGATACCTATTTGGCATTGCCACTCCACCACCTACCCAAATTCCTTAATTCTTCTTCCTTTTGTTCCCGATGCTATTTTCTTCTTCAATCCACCATTTTTAGGCCTTTTCAAAGCTAAAACAATCCCTAATTACCACTAAAAATCATTTTAATATGTTGTGAATTAATTTTTAGAGGGATTAAAGGCCAAAGAAGTCCATAAAGCTTAAGGAAAATCAAGAACATCTAAGTGTACAAAAAAGGGCGCTTAGAAACCAACTCTTTTTGTGTAAGTGTTTCCTTCATTTTTAATTTATTTCCTAAAGGATTTCACAATTCTATGAATGGCTATAATCTTGGATTTACATTTGGGGACTTATAGGATTTTTTATGAATTTTTAAATGGAAGGAGGCATGTATGGCGAATAAAGAAAAGTGAGGTGTAATAAAGTTCTTTACAAGTTTGAGGTGTAGAAGAAGTCCCCTTTGTTTAAGAGGCACGTGAATTTAAAGTATTAGAAGCATGTAACTTTGAATTTGTATGTAAAAGTGTAGAAATATTGTATAGATGTTAAGGAATTCATGGTTAATATAACGACCCGGCCCACTTGGTTAGTATTGTTCACTTTGGCCCACCATGCTTCTACTGCACCATTCTAATTTCTATAGTGGTCAGTTGCATCTGAATCTCTATGTTTAGACCCCTCTCACCCATCTGAAGTCTGAAGACTTAACCTTTTCTTCTCACAGTCAATTACTACCTTATGTTCTGATAGCCAGTCCATCCCCAATATCACATCAAACTCATAGAAGGGTAGCTCTATCAAGTTTACTAAAAATATCTAACCCCTGAATTAATGTCAATATCCATTAGCTAAGGTTTGAGTATGGTAAAAGAGAAGAAGAGGAAAAGGGTGTACACATACCATAGGTATGTAGAATAACTCAAATTTATTATGTCATGTGCGTGTG
>CANXYI011036149.1:0-11355 GCA_948208565.1 Hura crepitans
GGGTCTCGAACTGTCTGGGACTCAAAATATTTTTACCTCCGGAATAGGTAGTTTATGACCTATAATTAATTATTGGTTCTGCTAAAAATTTGAATTCATTCATTTAGACCCTTTTCCGACCTGTCAAAGTTTTATGACCAATATGTTAGTCATCGGACTCGAAATGATAACCCGCACCGCGGGGAACATCAATCGGGTTCCGAAGGCACTGTTCATAAGACTTCGACCGGCGGACGTTACAGCAATACCACAATAAGGTGGGAAAAAGTGACAATAAACTATGTGATGGGATTGGTTGTGATTAGGAATAAGTGTGATGTTGTGTGGGGTGATTATTGATATATTAACTAAGATAGCTTACGTTATTCCTAACAGAATGGATTATTCACTAGAAAGACTAGCTAAGTTATACATTGATGAGATTGTTAGATATCATAGAGTACATATGGCTATTATTTTAGATAGGGATCCTCACTTCACTTCCAAGTTTTAGAAGAAACTAGATCATGCAGTAGGTACCAAGTTAACTTATAGTACAGCTTTCCATCCTCAGACTGATGAACAATCTAAAAAGGTGGTATAGGTACTTAAGGATATGTTGCATAGTTGTGCCATTAAGTTTAAAGGTAGTTAGGACTAGTACCTATCCTTAGCTAAATCTACTTATCATAATAGCTATCAAGCTAATTTGAGCACAGCACCTTATAAGTCACTATATGGCAGAAGGTGTAGAACTCCATTGTGCTAGAGTGAAGTTAGGGAGAACAAGATCTCAGGAGTTGATCTAATCAGATATGTAGAGGAAAAGTAAAAGTAATAAGAGAGAGAGATTAAAAGCCATAATTGATAGATAAAAGTCTTATGCTAACTTAAGTTGGAGGGATATTGAATATGCTGTGGGTGAGAAAGTATTTTTGAAAGTATCCCCATGGAAGAGAGTACTCTAATTTAGGAAGAAGGGAAAGTTAAGTCCTAGATTTCTCGAACCATACAAGATCACAGAGAGAGTGGGGCCATTAGCATACAGCTTAGCCATACCTTTTAAGTTACAATAGATACATGATGTTTTCTATGTTTTAATGCTTAGAAGGAATATATCAAACCCTTCCCATATAATCCCCACAATAGACATCGAAGTCTAGCAAGAACTAAGTTATAATAAAGAACCAATATAGATTCTTACTTAAGAAGTAAAGCAATTGAGGAATAAAACCATTCCTCTAGTTAAAGTTCTCTAGAAGCACCATAATATAGAGGAAGCCACTTGGGAACCTGAGTAGAAGATAAAGAGTTAATATCCATATTTGTTTACTCCAGGTAATTTTGAGGATGAAATTTCATAAGCGGGGAAGAATTGTAATGGCTGTAAGTTAAAGCTCTATAAACAGTACCTCCGAGGCTTAAAAAGTGTGCCATGAGTGTCGAGTCAACTTCATGAGGGCCAAGGTAAGGTGTACTGGTCATGAAAATTTGAGGGGCTAAAAAATGATGGAAATGGCTTAATTTGAAGATTTAACAGAACCAATAAATTATTTTAGGCTATAATCTAGTATGCTATAGGCCTAGATGGATTCAGGCAAGGAATGACTCAAGATGTGCTTGGACAGACATAAAAATACCATAACTTGAAGGTTAAAAATTCGCCTAAGTCCATTTGTGAACGAATTTTTGAATTCTGAGGTCATTTGTAACTTTTCCTTAATTTTTAATTTTGCGCATAAATTAAAGGTAGTTGGTTAGCTGTCCTATCGAGGGAATTTAGCCGTAAAATTTTATGAGCCTTTAAATGGGACCAATTAAGGAATTTTAAAACAAACCTAATAATTTTTAGAGGTTTGAGAGATTTTTAAAAATTCCATGAAGTTTCTACGAAAATCGAGCAATTTCTGGATGCTCTGGTGGCATGTGTCCCCACCAATGCCACCTTAGCCACTATAAAATCCTTATGGTGACACTTAATTACCCACATGGCATTGCCACTACACCATCCACCCATTTTCCTTCTTTCTCCTTTCTTTCTTCTTGATGCCATTTTCTTCTTCCTTTCACCATTTTCATGGTTTCTTCCATTCCTTTTCCTCTCTACTTGCCACTAAATATACTCTTAATGTGTTGTAAATTGATCTTTAAAGATATTAAAGGCACTAAAAGTTCATAGAGCTCAAAGAAATTTAAGAACAAATAAGTGTACATAAAAAGGGTCTATGGACACCAACTCTTTGTGTGTAATTGTTTCGTCCCTTTTTAATTTATTTTCTATAGGATTTTACCATTCTAAGAATACATATAATCTTAGATTTGCATTTGGGGACTTATGGAATTTTCTATGAATTTTTAAAGGGAAGGAGGCATGTGTGGTGAATAAAGTAAAGTGAGGTGCAATAAGGTCCTTTATAGCTTGAAGTGTAAAAGAAGTCCTCTTTGTTGAAGAGGTATGTGAATTCAAAGCATTAGAAGCATGTAACTTAGAATTCATATCTAATAGGTGTAGGAATCTTGTATAAAAGTGATGGAATTTGTGGTTCAAGTATGTATGTTTGTGAATTAGGCTTGTGTTTGTACTATTTATGTGTGGAATGAATGAATTTTATGGTAATTTGATGAAAATAATGAATAAAAGGGGTATGTCCTCATTTGGTCAAGAATTGTGAGTGATATATGTGGTGTGTCTATGGCTTGGTTAAGGTGAAATTGGTATTATTTCTATGGTGTTTGACATAGAAATGAATGAATTATGCTTGATTGTAAGGAAAATGGGATAGTTGATATTAGGCCTTAGTTGGCTGAGAGGTTGTCTTGGTTTGTTGGCTAGGTGTATGGCAAGTAAAACTAGCAATTGGTATGGTAGGGATGGAAATGTAGGTGTATGTGGTGAATATGGTTGAAAAATGCATGTGTGAGAGATTTCATGGTATGGCCAAGACATGTCCAAGGCATGTCATGGCTTTGTTTGCATGTTGTTTGCATTTTATGTGTATAAACATGCTTCAATGATGCTATGATATGTGTATGTGTGATTGAATGTGGAGAAAAGCATGTACATCGCCACTGGGAAGCATTGGCTAAGAGGTATGCAAGGCAAATTTTGGCATGAAAAGTAAGGTAAGACATGGCATGAGTGTGTGTGATTAGCATGGCACATTTGGCATGATTTGTGTATTGTACAATTGGCATGAATTTGATGAATATGCATGAGTAATAAGGTATGAAATGTATGCAATTCGGGATGTCATTTAAGGTTAGGAAATCATTAAAAAAAGGAACTTAAAAATGGCTTAGAATGATAGTGAAAGTGATTTTAAAAATGGACTAAACTTGGCATGTAAATGGAATCTAAAATATGGGAAACAATGTAATGTTTATGTGAAGTGAATTGAAGCCACTTTTAAGGCCAATTGAGTTACATAATAGAGTTTGGCTTTGCAAATGGCACTGAAAAATGGCATGAAATGGACTTGATTTGAGACTTAAAAAGGTATACATAAAAAGGAAAATGACCTATAACTGTCACAAAAAATTAATTTCGGGACTTGTACCTAAAATGAACATTTGAAATTGACACAATTGGATTAAAATAATGGCATAGACTAGACTTAATATGAACTTAATTATGCCTAAGATAGTGACCCAATATACCTCAGAAAAATTGACTTGTAACTATCTGGTAGGACAAAAAAATGAACTGTAAATGTCCAGATCAAATCTTGATTGTCAAATAAAATTTATAACTATGGATTTTTCACTTCTAAATATTATAATATGATGATCAATAAATAAATTAACATAAAATAAGGTTAGATGGCCCATTAGTTAGACACCTACTAGATGGGTTGACTAGTTAACTTAGGGGCTAGCAGTTGCTAGATGATTTTTGTGATTTTATAGATATTAAGACATTTATTAATTAATCCATACTATCCTTTAGAATTGTATGATGTTGATGATAATCTAGATCTTGGGAGGTCTACAGACTAATCCTTGCTATCCACTAAAGTTTATTGTATTTTTTGATAATAGAAGGTCTACAAACTGATCCTTATTATCCATAGTATGATTGGTAGTTAAGCTATTTGAGATATTGAGAGATCTATAAACTGATCCCTACTATCTATTGTCTAGTATTAAGAGATTTAAGTGACCTGATTCGTACTATCAAACCAGGCCGGTGCAATGGTCAGGGTTAAAAATATGGGCCACTACACAACTTTTTAGTTCCCTCTTAGTCTAGTGTCTTAGTTGTAGTCTATCTAGTTGGGCCTAATAAACTAAATTGAATTAATAACTAGACTTTGATTAATAGCAGGTTATTGCATAAATTAATTTAATTGTGATTACTACAGTGGCATTTTGGTAATTATTGTGAAAATATGGAAAATCACCCAAATTGGATGAATTACCTGATATACCACCCTCACAATGTATATTGACTATTGTATTATCATTGCGTGTAAGCCATTACATATAACATGTTTTAAATGCTTTAAATTCACCATTGAGTTTTGTACTCAACATACAAGTGTTTTGGTGTGCAGGTTGCAAGGATAAGCAGTTCGGCCTCGAAGATCATGTAGTGTAGCAGCATAGTTTTTTTTGAAGAGTATATAGTGTCTTTCTCTTTTATTCTATTAGCTAGCACTCATGTAAACACTATAGGGCATAGGTTAGTATGCTTAGAAGCTATTATGTTTGTATATATATAAAGAATAGATGTGATATATATAAATAGGTGTTTTGTTTATATGTCTTACTTGATGTTCTTTTTAACTGTGGGGCATATACCATCTCTAGGAGATTGGTCTTTATTAAAATACATTTTTCATGTGACTTTTGATTATATAAACTCAAAAACAATTTTATCAGAAAATACCAATTAATTAGATAGAAAACCTTTTGATGTGAAGTTAGGATTTTACGTGTAAAACAAGTTATTATGCTATCTATTACAACCTAAAATAATCCAAAGTATATAATAGGTATAAAATTGAGAGAAATAAAATAAAAAACTTAATTGGTCTCATTTGTTCGTCATCAAGTCTATGCTGACCCTATGTAGCTCTAGTAAGTGTCTGTGCAGTTACTGCTTGTAAAGGTTATTATGTCTATTAAGACTTCTACTCCAGTGATACAACTTAAAGGAAAAGATTAATAATGCCAAATAAAGATTCATAAGGACTTATACAGAGGACAAGAAATATAAATACATGTGAAAACTAGAATTAAAAGTAAATATATGCATGGACTACATTCCTCGTGAGAAAGAATATGTGTGGAATACATAATAGAAAAAACATACTCAACATAAATACATCCATGTGAACTACATTCCTTATGAGAGGGAGTCTATGCGGACTCCATAGATAGAATAAATAAGAATAAAATATGATTATCTATATGGACTACGTTCCTCATGAAAAAGAGTCCGCACGAATGTACTATAGTACTAGCAGGCCAATAATATGCACATAAGAGAACAAAATAACTATACATGGCAATATCATACAAGCATACCCATGCAGTAAATAGAATACATGAAAATATGATATATAAGATATAAGATATTGTTATCGAACTTAAGTCTATGCAAATGACATATCATAGACATATGAACAAAGTTAGTCCATACGAACTTCATTATGCTTATAGATAGGTCCATGCAATTAGGACAAAAATAATAGAATAATTCTAACATAAAAAAGTCAATAACACAATATGAAATAACTTAAAATGTTGACATACTAATATGATCAAGGTGGGGATTACATAGAATCAGCTCACTAGTGATTAATCCTTAGAGATTTTAGCTCCATGAAAGTAGCATGAATGCATAATAGGAGGCTTTAAATCTTACCGTTGTAAGTGGACTTCAAGCAATAATACAAAAAGGTAGAATTTTGGAAGAAAACTATTTAGGTGTTGGTTAACTAGACTCATGGAGCGATTCCAAGGTGAAACCTTCTCTTAGACTCAAAGACAGTTGGTTTAAGATCTCATAATTGCCTCTTTTTGTGCTCCACATATTCATACCCTAAAAGGAGGCTCTTAGGTCAAGATATCATGTCCAAAAGTGGTAAAATCCTTCTAGGACTAGGATTTAGTGCCTATATAGAAATCCTATGCTTCTAGAAGATTTTTGTCCCAAGTTTATTAGGACTTGTTCAACCAAGTTTGTATAGACCTACTCACAGGTTTTCCTACTAGTACAAGAGCTTTGGATTAGGTCTTAGGCCAAGTTAGTATTAGTCTATGCAGATAAGGGCTTTGGCTTATTTGTATGGATCTTATGCTTTAGGCTTAACTAGTCTAGGCTGGCTAAGGTTCAGACCTTATAACATCATGTTCAGGTGGACCTGTGCCATGTTAGTTTATGCAAAATTGGTTTCTAGGTCACTTGTCTTGTTACTTAAGCCTGTCTTTGGTTATCATTATAAGCCAAACTTCAAGCATTTACACCATCCCATGTACTATCAATCGAAGAGATAGAGGTGCAACTAGACCTTTAATATGAATAAAAACCCATCTAAATTTTGGCATATGAGGTTAAAAAATTAAGTAATAAAGTAGTGTCATTAGTGAAGAAGCTTTAGAAGCATCACAATTCACAAAAAGCAACCAAAGAAACTAATTAAAAATGAAGGAATAGTATCTACACCTATTTAAACAAAGTAAATTTCAATGAATAAACTTCTTAAGAGTTGAAGGAAATGTAATGCCTAAAAATCCCAATTTTATTAAAATTTACTTCCCACTGCATAAATAGTGTTTCCTAGGAAATTGAGTCACACTGAGATGACTTAGAGGGAGCATCAGTCATGAAACTATAATGGGTGAAATAAGGGATGCAAATAATGTTTTAGGAGCAACCATTAATTTAATAAAAATTCTCATGTTGTTATATAATGAATAGTGAACCTAGTTTGAATCAAGTGATAAAATGTTCTTGATGTGCTCAAAATGACACAAAAATAGCATGGCTTAAAGGTTAAAAATTCCAATTAGTCTAATAGTGGTGAAATCTAAATTTTTTTACAACAATAAGTATTTTATTTGACCTTATAAAAAATTCAATTAATTAATTAAGCAAGTTCCCATTGGTTTTTAGGCCAAAAAATTTAAGGGTTTTTAAAGTGAGAAGTTCTATAATTTTTGGTATTTAGGGAGGAATTTTTTAGAGATATTAAAAATTGAAAACATATTTTCAAAACTTTAAACTCAAATAGGATTAATCATAGCCATCAAATCACTATATGGCTCAATTATGGCCATCAATTGCCTTCATAAAAAAGGTGGGTGTGTTTATGAGTGATATATGAGATAACTTAACCCATCTCTTTCCTCGTTTACCCCAAACTCAATGCCACCCCTTATTTCACTCTCTTCTCACTTTCTTCCATCATTACTATATCATTTCTTAACCAAAATCTTCAATCGAGGAATAATAAATGATCCTCACTACTTCTAAAGCTCTAATTTGGTGTTAATTTTACAAGAAAAAACTACTTTGGAGGAAAAAAAGTGGTTTTAAGATTTAGCATTTTTAAACCTTAAATCAAGGTAAACCTTAGATTGAAACCCTAGCATTTTTCTAGGTAATTATAGATGCCCGACTTAATGATTCTTGTGTTATTTTTGAGTCTGATGTAATGTAAACTTTTTAATGAATTTTTCTAATATAATTCCTATTATGTAACTTAGAGAAACTAAAGGAAAGTAAAGCCAAAGGAAAAAAGAGAAATTGTGAGGTGCCTTTTGGCAAGTTGAATAATAGCTCTATAAGTGTATTCGATAAAATATGTGTGTATATATATGTGCTGTGCATTTTTAAGCATAAGTTTATTATGTTCCCTTTATTAGTTTAGTGGTTTGGACAACTTAAAAATTTCAATGGTGGGAAATTAGGGTTTATCAAATGTTAAATGAATGAAATTAATTTAAAATGGATGAAAAATACATTAATTGGTAAAATTCATACCATAATTGAATGGTATATATGTAAAGGGCAAAATGGTAATTTAGATAATTATTGCTAAAGTGGGCATAATTGTAGTGTTCTAGTTTTAGATAAAATGGTGTATGATGAATTTGAAATGTAAATTGATGAATGTGTATGATGGTGGAGATATTAGGTATGTAATGTGTGTGTGTTGAGAGGTATGATGCATAATGTGTGTGCTTATACACTGTGATTTGCCATGCATGTTTATAAAAGGATAATGTGATAGATGAAACCTATGTTATAAGGTGACTAAGGTGAAATGATTGCTTGAATGCAATGAGTAAGGACAATGCATGTAATAAATGATTGCAATGAGTGAGGACAATACACGTAATAATATGGTATTGCAAAAAAATGGTTACGTAATGTCTCACAAATTTGTAAATCATTGGTTAATATGTATACCTAATTAAATGAACAAGTAAATGAATTCTTACATGAGAAATGTACATGAAATATGTAACCTATTGATTACTAAAGTAAAAATGTTGTTAGCTCATATATGTTAGATAACCTACTAGATATGTTGATAAGTCAACTAAGAAGGTACTAGCTATTAGGATGCTTTGGTGTCATGTTTCATATGGGTATAGCCATTGTAAGGTTTATGAGGGCCACTACATATTTATAAGTTGTACATTGATATGATATTATATTTTTATATGGGTGCAACTATCAAGAGGTCTAACAAAACAACTGCACATACTATTAAAGTGGGTGTAGCCACTAGGAGGTTCAATAGGGCCACTATATAGTTATAAGGATATGCCATGCTAGTATAGTAGTTGTGAGGTCTAAAATGTGGGCCACTGCACATTATGATTCTAATATCCAGTTATGGGATTGTGTCTATCTGATATGGGCTAGTGAATGGTAAAGGACAATATGTAAAATAAAGAATAATAAGTTGGTAATCAATTAAAGACATAAGTATGATACATGGAAGTAACTAACATAACTTGATAAAGTATGTAATCAAATGGGCATAATAGCATAGAGGAAGGCTTCATGACATGTATTTGTGTAGCATTGCATGCTTAATGTGATTTTGTATGTGAGTGTAAGCATGTTTCATCAAATACACCTCTAAGCTTTGTGCTTAGCATATTGTGTTTTAGAGATGTCAATTATAGATAGTCAACATTAGGCCAGCACCAAAGTAGTAGTATAGCAAAGTCAGCTTCAATCCTTTTTGGCATAGTTCTATGCTATATAATATCTTATATATAAAAGTAGTTGGCACTCACATATAGATAGGTAGAATAAGTTTGTTCATGTTATGTATATATTTTGGTTAAGTTTAGTTTGGGTATGTAAATTAAAATGATAGTTGTTATACTATGATGATATGCATGCATATGGACTCTACTGTGTGTTGATGGTATAGTTGTTATGACTAATATGACAATATGATTGTGAAAATGTTGACTGAGATAGGTTGTGAGTGTTAGATGGGCCCTAGATGATCGATAAGTTTTTTTTAGCATATGAAACTATGCAGCTATTATGCTACCACATTTCTAATGTAGCAAGATAATTTTCTATTATGTGTATGTGTATGTAATACATGACTTGTTTACATGTAGGCCTAAGATGTTTCATGATTCATACACACATATAATAAGGTTTTAAAAAGATAATTACTGGACTAAATTAAATCTATTAACGTGACACCTTTTATTCGAGCTGGCAATGATTTAGGCAAGAGGTGTCATAACGTTCTATCTCTCATTTGGATCCAGCTATTAGGTTAGTTGAGGGGTGTGACACAGAGAATATCCTAAACACCTTTAGAAAGGTTGATGATAAAAGAAGCAAAATAGTGAGAAATTCTAAAGACAAGGTGGAAATCAATATTAAGAATTAGAAAGGACAATACAATTTAGATGAGATGTATTATAGAGGGCCAAACTATGGTTTATATAATACTTTGAACAACCAAAATGGGATCCAAGTTGGATTAGGTACAAAAGTTTAGGAAATCTAAACCTTAGTCAAAATCATATGTTACCATCAAGTAACTATTTTGAAAGTCACGATACAAACATATAACTATAGCAAGTGTGGTAAATAAAAAAAAATTATGGCACACCTTCAAAGCATGATAAGAAGTAGGAAAGTAGAGAAAAATATAAATAGCAAAAATAAGGGATTCATTTATACACATAAGAGTTCATACAACATTATTTGAAGAAAATTGAAAAGGAAGTAAAATCTTATTTACTAGCAGTATGGTCAAAGGACAAAGAGTTATCCTCCTCAGAGGCTTGAATCGATCTAGCTACTTCCTCGGCATCCACACCAAGAGCTCTCGACTTATGAGCATATACCTTAAGTTTAACTTTTTGATCATTATACAGTAGCCTCTAACAAGCTAGCCACCTCTCAAGAAAACTAGTCATCTATGTCTATTCCTGTATAAAGTCCTAAAAGAAAGGCTTAAAGAATTTAAATGACTACATAATTTCTTTTAAGAAAACATATTATATATACATGTAAGATGAAATTGCATATACTGGCTCTCTGGTATTGCACAACATGCCCATTCTTTAATCTTGTAATAAGACTATTAGCATACTCTAAAAATTACCTCAAGCATTACACGTAAAGGTCAAAATGAGATATTGGAACAGAAAAGAAAATATATTTAGCTAGTTGTAGCATGAGTAAATGGTGTATTCATGTGAGGAAACTTTATAGTCCCTTTAGACAAAGTTCCCTCATGTTCAAAGAAAATAAAATTAAGGATAAGGTCTTACAAACCAATAACATAGTGCCCCTTCAAAAGAAGATAGACCAATAGGAATTTTTAGTAGATGAGCTTTCCTCTCAAGCTAAAGGAATAACAGGCTATGGAAAAGAAAATGGAATAAGGATTAGAGGAAAAAATTGAAAAAAGGAAAAATGGGAATTAAAAAAGAGATAATAACAGTTTACTTGCAGAATGACACACGAACTTTCTTTAAAAAGGAACCATTTTCAAATGAAATGTAATTACTCCTCTTATTGACTAAAGTCTCAACTAGAATGCCAGCACTACCTAACTTAACTTGTATCACCCTTACCTGATTCCTGAAGAAACTTGATAAGAATGATACATCCCATATGGTCACTTTTTCTTGAAATTTGCTCTTGACTTTTATTCGTTTAACACTTAATGTTTTATGTAATGAACATATCGGACTATTCTTTTAATATCTTTCATTATATTTTCATTATAATATTCATAATACACTGTTAAAAACTTTCATTTCATTTGAGAAACATTTTGTAGAAAATCAAATAGCATAATAGCTACCCGAGGTAAAAACCAAAAATTTCCTGTAAAGAAATTCACAGCTCTATATATATATATCAATCAT
>CANXYI011036151.1:0-16437 GCA_948208565.1 Hura crepitans
GCCCCGTATTATAATTCCGCGTTGCAATTTTATGTGCCATATTTAAGAAGATTTCATACTAAAGTGCATTAACATATTAGTATTTTTGGGCTGAAATCTATCAATTTTAACCATAGAAGAAACATTTTAAAAAATTCAGTGATTTTATTGAAAGAATATTTTATTTTGTAACTATGGTAAACTTTATATTTTTGTGACCACGAACATAAATAATCTAATTACAAATTAATATAATCCCATAGAAAATTTACAAATTTTTTAATATATATATATATATATATATTATCACTCCTATTTATATTACTAGATATCAACTCGAATTATTTTTATTATTTTACAGAAGCATCTTGTATTGTTAAAAATTATTCTCTTATTAACATTAATAATTAAATTACTGATAAAATTTTTTTTTGCAGTATTAATAAAAATGACTTTTATTACTTATATTTTTATTTATAATTTGTATTTATATTTATGAGTTTTATTTTTATATTTAAAATTTATAATATTTAAATTTAAATTTTAAATTGATATAAGTAATTTTTACTATATTTTATAGTTGAAGATATATTTAATGATAAATCAATTAAAATTAGTGGTTACTTGATTATTATTATTTTCATTTTTAAAAAATCAATAATTCATGAACGGAGTCTTAAAGTATTTATTTGGTAAGTTTAACTTATCGTAAATTAACAATTAAACTTGTCAGATTAAAAAATAATATTTTTTATTTATAATATAATAATTAAAATAATAAATTGAGTCTAGTAAACCTCCGTCCTAGAAAAAAAATTGAAAACACACTTTTTAGAAGTTAGATGAAATCATAAGGAGGGTGGACAAATGATGGCTATAGAGTGGGGAGTAGGGACCAGAGAAATCGGATGAGATTAATGATCCTTTCTCAAGCTAATGTTAAATAAAAGAAAAATAATACAAAAGTTCCTCTACTATCTCTCTTTAAATAATGGCTGCCATGATCTATTGAGATTTAGATTTATTAAAGCAAAAGCTGTCATTGCAATTTTACACAATAAAATTATGAAATATCTTTTTTATTTTATTTATTTTAATACAAATGTATGAAATAGCTTGATTTATTAATTTGAGGTTATGTCATATTCCATTTTGGTCTATATTTTATTTTAAATTAAATATTTAGAATTTAAAAAAATTATTAAAATATTAAATTCGGTTCAAATTAGATCGACATATTATGAAGATAAAATTTTCTTAGTGTTAATTTTTTTTATAAATATTTCATGAAAGATTTTTTTTTCCTTGAGTTGTTAAGAATATTCAATACTTACGAGTTAAGACACCAAATGTAAACTTTTTCTCCTATATGTCTATGACAAGTATTTAAATAATTTAAATACATAACTTTAACTTTATAATCATCACTCATTGCATAAAAAAGTGAAAAGAGATAAGAGACATAATAGTATAAACAATAATAGCAATTATCAGTATTAATTAGAATTGAGAAAAGCTTGGAGCCCATAATAATTTTTTTAAATATTTATGACAGGATTCGTCAGTTTAGTCTAAAAATTAGCTAAATTGAATAAATTATTTTTTTAAAAAAATAACATAATCAACACGAATTAGTTAAAAACTTAAAAGTAACCAAAGCACACTTAATGAATTTTTTTAGAACCGAATTAAATAAATCGAATAAATAAAATTTTTTAACATATAAAAATCTCAAGCAATGTCATTTTCTTAATAAAATGTCATTTTAAATGTATAAAATAACATCATTTTAAAATTTTTAATTTATAAAATTTTTATGTTATAAAAATTAAACTAAATAAATTAAAAACTTAACAAACTCAACTAAATATATCGAAATAGTTTGATTTTCAATTTTGTTTTTTTTTTGCTAACATATCCCAAAAAGAAAACAAATGAAATATATATATATATATATATATATATATATATATATATATATATTAGACCTATCATAATAAACAGCCAATTGTAAATAATCACTTGCATAAAATAATTGAAACTTTTACATATAACAATTTGTCACTAAACGGATCCTCTATGTATAGGATTGAAGCAGAAATTTTCTACTGGCAAATTGTTATTTTCTTTAAGTTTGACAGTTGACAGATTAGGACGTATATGACTATCCTTTGGTATAAAGATTATGACATATATTATTTCCACCTTTAACATCATGATTCATGACATAAACCAAAAACAAGAAAATAATTAAGTTTACATTATTTTATTAATTATGAAAAGTGTTATCAAAGTTGTAAGTTATAATTAAATACATGAATGTATTTAATGTTTATTAACCGTTAAATAATTTTTTATTTTAAAATTAATGATTTAAATTTGTGCATATTTCATGCTCTAAAAGTTGTTAAAAAAAGGTTTCATAAAAATATAAAGCAGAAATAAAAAAATATCACATCCCAAATTTGCATAAAGCCTGAAATCTTTTTAAGATTATCTTATCATTTGGATTAAAAGTAGGATTTAGTGAATCTTGTTTAGAGATATTTTAATGAATTAAAAGAGTAATGTCCAATTAATTTATATATATATATTTATTTTAATTTTTATATTTATAAAAAAATATTAATAATTAAATAGCGGAATTTAACTATGCTATTTTATCTTGATTTTTAATATCCACCTTGTGTATCTTATACGAAGGATGTACCAAATATTTACCCCGATTTTGGCGCACAAAACAACTGACAAAGTTCTTTTTGTATCTGCTGGTTCTTTCTATAAGCATCGCTTTTAAATTGAGCCAATAAGAGCGCGGACCAAAATTTTATTAACAAAAACGGAAAGGTGTACACTTCACTTCGAGACAGTCAAAACAAAGGAACAACACGTCGAAGTGCAAATACTACATAGTTTGAAGTAAACAATACCACACAGGATAAATCCAATAAAAACAAAATCCGGCTTGCGATTCACTGCTGTGTCCGTTGCTCATAAATCTTCATTATCTCGGAATGTCGTTTTCGTGCCGTCCCCACCGCTGCAAACTGAAAACGATATCTGTTTCTTCCACTTTCCTCTCTCTCATTTTCTCTACTGCAGAAAACGGGACGAAGAGCGATGTTGCTGGTGAGTGCCCTAACTCTATCCAGGACTATGTTCTCCATAAACGACATCGTTTTCGAGGCCGACGACATCGAGTTTGGCAATGTTTGGTGGTTCGTCTACGCCGGCGTGTCTTGCCTTCTGGTCCTCTTCGCCGGTATCATGTCCGGTCTCACGTTAGGCTTGATGTCTCTCGGCCTTGTTGACCTTGAAATTCTACAGAGAAGTGGTTCCTCCACTGAGAAGAAGCAAGCTGGTCATTATATTTCTTTTTTTGTTTGTTCTTGCGGTTGATTTATTTATCTATTTATGTTTACATTTCCCCTGAGTAGTTTGAATATACGACGTTTTTTAAGGTCGATCGTCGATGAAAATGATCCGAGTTTTTTTTTTCTCCTTCTTTTCTGCATGCAGCTGCTATACTACCGGTTGTTCAGAAGCAACACCAACTTCTCGTAACTCTTCTTCTATGTAATGCTTGTGCTATGGAGGTATTTAAGATTTCGGATTACTGATATAATCACGGTCGAATTATAAGAGGATCTTTAATTTGTGTTAGCTCCTTGATTTTGTGTGCGCTCTTGTAGGCCCTTCCTATATATCTCGATAAAATTTTTCATCCTTTTGTTGCTGTTCTGCTCTCTGTTACGTTTGTTCTCGCTTTTGGGGAGGTACAATGTGCTGCAAGTTTTTCCTCTTTCTTTGTAACTGTTTTGGCTTCCATTAGGATTAATTTATTGCTAATTTATGGTGGATTAGATCATTCCTCAAGCCATATGTTCAAGATATGGACTCTCTGTTGGTGCTAATTTTGTGTGGTTGGTGCGTATTTTGATGATCATCTGTTACCCCATTGCTTACCCGATAGGGAAGGTAAGAAACTTCACGGTATTGCGAAGAAATAGCTGATAAAAGCAAAGATAATTGCTGTTTCCCTTTCTGTTAAGATATAGTTGATGAAAACAAAGATAGTTGCTGCTCATTTCAAAAGAAGCAGGAGGTGCTATTAAAGCATCAATTGCTAATTAGCCTACCGACACTAGATATTTGTGGAAATCTATAGGCTCGATGAAATAATCTCATTTTTGTGCCAATAAGAGGGAGAGGTTTCAGTTTTTGACATAGAGATGTCGGCATGTTTTAAAGCAAATTTTGTTACATTGTTACCAGATAACTTGATAGCATTCCTATCATAACCTTGTTATTTAGATGGTTGACGGAATACATAGTCCCTCTCTTTTTTCCATCATGTGAATCTGGCCTGTAACTCTCATCTCTGTTAGTGCCCTTATGGGTCACTTTGTGAAGTTACTAAATCTAAAGTGGTTTCAGGTTCTTGATGTTGTGCTTGGACACAATGATGTGCTATTTAGACGAGCTCAGCTAAAAGCACTTGTCTCTATCCACAGCCAGGAGGTAACAACTATTGTTGTTTTGTAACTCTCACATATCACCTATTGTTTCTTGTTGTTTGCCTAATAAAATGAATAACTCCATGAGTGCTTATTTATCATCTATCCATTTTAGGCTGGCAAGGGGGGTGAACTCACGCATGATGAAACAACAATCATCAGTGGAGCACTAGATCTAACTGAAAAGGTAGCTTTTTCCTTGGAATAACCATTTAAAATGCTTTGAATGTTGTGATTCGTCACTATCGTATAACTTCTAGCACTTTAAATTGTTGTTTTGTAGGAAATAAAATATATTCATAATGTATAGTGAGGATAAAATGGCCTCTGATTGGACAATAATCCTAATGGAAGGGGAATTTTCCTTATATTTGGCATGTGGAAAATGCAGGCTACCTTTATTTCATGACATATAGAAACAGTGTAAGAGAGAAGCGTAGTGTCAACTCACTCAATATTTGCCCATGATATGGTCACTAAATTACTTTTTTTTTTGTTCCTCTTTTGTGTGATAGGATATTTGATTGCTCTGTTAGAAAATGAATTATTTAAAACTATAAGCATGGTTTGCAAGTCTATGTGTCAACAGGGGTTCATCTGTTAATCTTCTTATTTTCCTGTATCTTCATTTGCTTCTAAATTTTAATCTTCTGCTGCCATTTTGAAAATACATAAAATCCATATAAAATTGTTTTCTAAAATTCGCTTCATATGCAGACAGCAGAAGAGGCTATGACACCCATTGAATCAACATTTTCTTTAGATGTCAATTCAAAATTGGACTGGTAAGCTGTGTCGCAAATGGTTGTCCTTTTACTACATTGCTTGCATTTTCTTGGGATGCAATAGGGCTTCTGCTGCATCTAATATGGGATTAAGGCTTAATTGTTGTTGTTTGCAATAAGACTTCCGCTACAATGACAGAAGTTCTACTTTTTATGCGTTTGAGATGTTGGAGGAAAATTTCCTATAGGAATCGGATTTGTCTTTCAGCTAAATATTGACGACCAAGTAAAGTTAAATTGGATTGCTTAATAGTTAATAGTGAGGCTGTGTCACTTGAATTTAAAGTACTAATTTTAACTTTGGAGCTTGACAAAGAGGAGGCAATTTGACAGCAGGAATGCATGAGAATTATATGTAAACATGATAATAATGGTTTCTAGGTGCTTGAGATATTGCAGCAATGAATCAAAAACCCCTACTCACTTGAGATTGCGGTTCCTGGATTCTGGCTTCATTTAATGTCATTGTCTTATTGGGCTCAGTGTCGTAAGTCATGAGGATCACCTTGAACCTAGTGGAAGAGAAGGGAATAGAAGGAGGGTACTATTTTATCCTCTATTCCCTACTGCCAGAGGATGAGTGTATCTATATCTAAAGTTTAGGTATAACTGATTTTACTGCTCCAAAACAGGGAAGCAATGGGGAAAATTCTTGCACGAGGTCATAGTCGTGTACCTGTCTATTCCGGAACTCCAAAGAACATTATTGGGCTCCTTCTGGTGGGTGTGAAAATAAAAACTTTAGTTTTCTTATGATGAAAATAACTCCTTGATTTTGGCTTCAGCTAATTTATGAGTTGCTGATTTTTGTTCCTTTCACAATCTTGCTTTGTATGGAATTCAGGTGAAAAGTTTGTTGACTGTGCGGGCAGAAACTGAGACTCCAGTGAGTGCAGTTTCCATCCGGAGGATTCCAAGGTGTGCACTTGAATCCAATTTCTTCTTCTTCTTCTTCTTTTTTTTTTTTTTGATTCATTGTAGAAGTATGCTTTCTCATGTGTGAATGTGCCAGGGTTCCATCAGATATGCCTTTATATGATATCCTTAATGAGTTTCAGAAGGGAAGTAGTCATATGGCAGCTGTAGTGAAGGTTCATGTAAAGAGCAAGAATTTGCAGCCTACCAGTGATGGAGAGAGATTCAAGGAAAACAAATTTACAAATGGGGACTATCAATTAAATACACCGTTGCTAACAAAGCATGATGATAAATCAGAAAGTATCCTAATTGATGTTGAGAAAACTGGAAGGCCTTACACCATCAAGCAAAAGCAAATGCCTGAACTAAATGGTTCAGCTACAAACTATATCTCTGAGGATGTTGAAGATGGAGAAGTCATTGGCATTATCACACTTGAGGATGTGTTTGAAGAACTTCTGCAAGTGAGTTTATTTTCACCATTATCAATCCATTTGCCTGACATTTGGCTTAGCTGTGGCCCCCCTACTCTCAGACATAATGCCATCTGCAGTCATCTAACTTATATTTATGATATAATGGTTTTTAATGTGACCGTTTTAGCAAATATGAATTGAACTTATTATGTTTCTTTGTACAATATTACTGATCCTTTCTTCCTTTGCAGGAGGAAATTGTTGATGAGACGGATGTATATATAGATGTGCATAAAAGGTTTTTGGGATTTGAGTTTCTTAGGTTATTTTGCATTATATTTGCCTGTTTATATTATGAATGAGAATGTATCGACTTTTTTCAGAATACGTGTGGCTGCAGCAGCAGCTGCTTCTTCTGTGGCCAGAGCCCCATCCAACCGAAGGCTGACTGGTCAAAAGCCTGGAGTAAGTATGCATTTTTTCTAATTGCTGTTGCTAATTGCTTCATATACAGAGGATACAAACTAGGACCAGTTTATCAAATTTAGATGTCATACCAATGAATTTTCAACAGGAGATGTTAATTCTGGGCAGATCACAGCAAAATGCACCCTAAAAATGTCCAGAAACACGTGCATGGAAACTATTTTTTAACTCGACGTTTTGGTTTCTGTAGCATCTTGTGATTTCAACTATTTGTGAAGGCTTGAAAAGCAGAGTGCCAATGCTACTTTTTCGAAATCACAAGATATTTATGTAGCAAAATTGAGAAAAGCATTAAGCCACAAGCTTTAAGTTATTGATAGATATTCTCTTACTAAGTTAATTTCTTCAGGGAGGTCAAGGTAAGCAAAGCCAGATTCCAAAGAAGTCTGGAGGATGATTTACGTTTGAACGAGTTCTATCTATGTTTACCCACCAAGATCATTTCCGTGGAAATTAAGCGGCAACTAGATAAACCCTGCTGGAGAATTAGGTTAGATTTCAGTGTTTCACTCCCTACTTCTGTAACTGTAATAATCGTAAATTCCCACTTGTATTTTGATACAGGTTTAGACAGATAAGTCCAATACTAAGGTCATAGTTTGTACTTCTATACTTTTGTCCAATGTCTATAGTGAAGTACAAAGAGTACATTTATGGGAGAATGTTCATTGATCGGTATCTTCAATTTTTACATCAATGACAGTAGTTCTGTTAGAGCAATAAACATGAGAAGCTATGTCTGTATACCTCAGCCAGTGAGTGCTGTAGTTAATGTCGGTTGAATAGTGTAATAAATTCGGACTTTCTAACAGTTGATAGATATTGTCCTGCAAAGCTAGTCGTAATTTGTATTATGGATGGGAGTGTAATTTGTCCTCAGAAAGGTTGCTTAGCTTGTCTCTTTCACTGGCACATTGGGTTGATAAGCCTCCAAATTCCACGATTGGGGCAAAGTTCATACATTCACATAGAACTTGGGGTATTTAAATTTGGTCTGGCAATTCAGCTACTTAATTATAATATAGTAAAGATGAATATATGGTAATGTAGAAGCGTCTGTCTAACTATAGTTCGGAATCCAAATTTAAACACCCCGAATTAGAACAATATGACTTCCGTGCATGGTAGCTGAGATAAGATTTATTACATTGATCTCTATCTTTACGTTTCCTCAATTGACTAAATTTACGGTTATTTAGTTTGGAATAATATTCCGAAGCTGTTGATTGTTGCTCTACTGTTATTTAGAGGTCATCTGGAATAATTTTCTATTTAGAGTTTGCGTCCAATGTGATGAGTTTGTTTCAAAATCAAAATTTGAACCTATTTAGTTAGAAAAATAAAAAAAGGAAAAGAAAACCTGAAGACGTTCATCCATGCTACTTTATATATCAATTGTAAATTCAGTTTAGTTTGAAAAGTACCTTAAGAGCGGCCTCTGCTACCCATCATCAATCGAGGGCGATAATTCAATAATCAAAATTATTTAAAAATAAAAAAGAAGTTCAAAAAAATTTCAATCTTTGAATTATAGTCCTTGCATTGAGGATCTTAAAGTTGCTCCTTAAAAGGACACTAAAATAAATTCAATACATTGGTCTCAAGTCATTACTCATCATTTTTCTTTATAAAAAAGGATTTAAATAATTAAAAATATATTTTTGAGAACAAAATAGGATCAATTATCAATTATTTTCTTTTAGAGTATCAATCGTCAAAGTTAATTCAGTTAAAAAATTAATCTTTAAATATATTTGATCAAACTAATAAATTTATGAATGATAACCGTTTAATAGTCGAATCCTATACTTAAGCATTAAGCCAATGAAGAAATTTCTTAGAAAACGACCCGAAACGATAATTATTAAAAAAAAAAAAAAGAAAATGAAGAGTATCAGCCCCTAATAATATGGACGAAACCTGCACCATGCAGTCTCAACTCAACTTCCAAATTCGCATCAAGACAATCTACTGCTTTTATTTGGGACTAAAATGCCCTCGTTTATCCTTTTTATTTTACGCTTAAGACGAGTTTTTAAGCCTGCTCAAGAGTCAAGTCTCCACCCAATTCTATCAGCCGACTTATTTTTCCGTCGATCCAACTCTTTTAATTCTCTAACAAAATTCATTTTCCACTCTGCCTCCGCCACAGGTCAGTGCTTAAAATTAGGGCTTCGACTCTTTGTGAATTCTATTTCTAGTGTTACATTTTGATTACCTTTTTTTTTTTTTATTTATCATTATTATTATTTTGCGTCGATAATCCGAATTGCATGTTTCTTGATGATTTACATGTCGAATAAGTGAATCTTAATTTACCGAAAGGCTTCCTTTATTTTTGAGCATTAACTAATTTGCGTAATTTGAAATGATTAATTGTATTGTCTATTGTTGTTCTCTTTTTATTTTTATTTTTATTTTTTGGTTGCAGATTATAGTTGTTAAATATGGGATTCAAAGGAGTTTATCGAAGTCTGACGGAACTGTTTCCTCAGGTACTCGCGTTTTACCTCGTTACTTTGCATACTCTTAATTAGAGTTTGCATGCTTTTGTGCGCGTTAGTGGCGCCGGAGTGAATATTCTTTAAGTTAACAATTGATAGGGATAAGAATGTGTTGGAGTTTGTCGCATTTCGTCTAATTCAATCTGTATATTTATAATCTGTTCATGGCGACTTGTTATGCTGCACATAGTTGGCGATTTCTCATGTTTTCCTTAGGAATCATATAGAACATATTTGCCATTATTCATCCGGAATTCCATTTAATATTGACAATTTATTAAGATGAGAGTATCCTATTTTCTAATGAACTAGTTGTTGGGAAACATAACTTTAAGCAACAAAAATTCAGTTTTTTATTTTCTTATATTATAAAAAATGGTACAAAATGTTTTCTATTTTGTGATTATAGTTATTTGGAAAATTACCACTCTTATTGCCACTAGGCAATTAAATTAGTAGGAAAATGGTCTTCTGATATAGTTATAATGTCAAAAGCATTCAATTGAAAGATGGACCTTGATTAACAAAGGCCATCATATCTTTTAGATGTGTGTTTGAGTTTCCTTTTCTGAGTTGATTTATAAGTAATTATACAGTTGATACTGAATGGCTCTGATTGCGTGATGGGGAAAAATGTTTGAACTTATTTGATGACTATCCCTGTTGATGAGATTGAATTGGTAGTTTCCCCATTAAGTGAATGGAGTGTTTGATTGTTGAGCATTCTTGTGTTTTATCACTATTTTTTATTCTTATCTTTGTTTAATCTTCAAAATGCATAGGTTGACCAGCGGATTTTGAAGGCTGTTGCTATTGATCACCCCAAAAATGCTGATTCGGCTGCTGAAGTTGTTATCTCAGAGGTTCTTCCTTATCTTTCACAGCAATCTAAGGGTGATAGCCCTCTTCTTGAGGATTGCAGTACCAATGGTGCTGCTAGTGGAAGAGGTATATTCAACGACTTCTCAGGTCCTTTGAAATGACATCTTGCTTGGATCAAGTTCACAACTATTCTCATGTTGATTTCATTTGTCTCATAAATTGTATGCAGAACATCAAGAACATACCAATTCATCAGGGTGTCATGAAGTTGCTTCAGGAGAAACTACTTGCACTTCTATGCAATCAAGATCAATAGTCAATGACGATGCCTGTAAAATTACAAATGTTGTCGATAGTCCCAATTCAGCTCGTCAAGAAAAGGCCCCGAATTCCACTACAGTGTTATCATCTGACAGGGCTGTTGATTCTAATCAGTTGAAAGGAAATACTGAAAGTGAGGAATTAAAATTGTTGATGAGGTCACAGCATAAAGACAGTTTCCAGTTGGACACCAGTCAGACTTCGAAAGTCATATTTAGTTCTTTGTCATGTGAAGAAATTGCTGACTCCTGTCAAGAATGTGTTTCTACGGAAACTGAGGCTCCAGTTTCATTTGGAAAATTTCAAGACAGTAACATCAGAGTCGAACATGGACACACTTCCCAAGCCATATCAAAAAGTTCGGAACCAGAAAGTTGTGATTTTAATGGCACCTTGAGTAGCCATCATAATTGGTCAAAAGCATTTGATGGTCCTTTATCTGATGAACTTGATAAATTTCTTAGCGGAATAAACCCTGAAACCGAGTTATGTCCAGATGGTGTTACTGGGGAAGTGAAAGATTGTGTGGTTGCAGAAACATCGAATGCTGCTGAAAATGATCTTCAATCAGAATTTTCTGGCACTTCCACTGACAATTGTAAGGACTCAAAGTTCAGCCAAGACGTCAAAATTGATATCCTTGAAGGCTTTGTTGAAGTTGCTAAAAACCACAAGGTAATTTATTTTACTGCATTGGAAGTTATTATATGCATTGCAATATAGAAATACAATGAGGTTCACATGTTTCTTACCTATCAATATTGTTCTTCCATTTATGTACTCTGAAGGCTGAAGGGAGTTGCCTTTCTTTCTTTATCTACATTCCTAATCAATGGCTTATAGCATTCATTTGTTGATTATGATGCAGAAAACTTTGTTTTTAGAAGTGGAGTTTATCATGAATAAGATGAGAGAAGTGGAACTTCAAGAAAGTATTGCTGAGCAAGCCAAAGATGAAGCTGCTAGTGCAGGTATGGAGACACTGGCCAAGGTGGAGGAACTTAAACAGATGCTGGCACATGCAAAAGAGGCAAATGACATGGTACTACGAGTATTATATTATTTTATGTATATGCTTAGCCTATAATTCTTTGAGAGAACATCATACATGTTAAGCATTTTTGTTGTATTTGCAGCATGCAGGGGAAGTATATGGTGAGAGGGCAATTCTAGTCACTGAAGTGAGAGAGTTGCAGGCACGCCTTCTCTGCTTGTCTGATGAAAGAGATAAAGCACTTGCAATTCTTGATGAGGTATTCCTCACGATCAAGTTTCTTGTTATTCTTCAAAACTTTTAATATCCTTTATTACTCTTTTTCCACTCATGAATTGTTGTTGAGCTGTCACAGTTGCTCCTTGGTCATTACTGTTACTATTTAGTTGTATAATTTGTGATAAGTCTTGAGTCTAGATCCCACTTTATTTCATTAAATTGCTTGGTTGATATGAGAAAGCATTATGTTCTTTATGTTCTGTCTACATTCAAGTTTAAGTAAGGTGGGATAGACCAAGATTTTAAACTTGGCCAGCTTTTCAACCTTTGAATGCACAGGCTTACTGGTTTAAAGTTCAACTTTTGTTGACCCAAGATTAAGCAGAAAAAGTTGAACACATTACATTTTAAACTTATTAACAATTATGAGAAATTAAAATCTATAAGCAATTATGTATTTATTAAAATTATTGGAAATTGTTCTATTAAGAATTGAGTTTAATAAAATAGAATGTATTCTGCTAAATAATTTAACATGTTGTCTATGCTTTTGTCTTAAGGTTATTATATTTCAGTAATTTAACAAGCTTCCTGATTATTTTAATATATTTCAATAGCACCTTTTGCATTGAATCTTCTTTTGAGAGGCCTTTTGGTATCAATCTTGAAATTCTTATATCTGTAGGGTGGCAATGAAATGAATATGTTTCCAGTTACATGCAGATGAAAAGAATGGAGATGCCGGAGTCTGTCTTTGCTATGCTGTTTTTATTTATTGTTTATTTGGTAGCACTTGCTGTTCCTAGAGTGATCCGAATACAAGGACTAATGCCACCTTTTTATTAAATACATTTTGCACAGATGCATCAAACCCTTGAAGCACGACTTCGTGCAGCGGAGGAGGTAAAGAAAACTGCTGAAAAGCAGAAGTTGGAAAAGGAAGAATCTGCACAAAATGCACTTGCTGAACAAGAAGCCATCATGGAGAAGGTGGTGCAGGAGTCTAAGATTCTACAGCAGGACGCAGAGGAGAATGCCAAGGTACCAACTGGTTGATTTATAGTGTAATAATTGCTGGTGTAAGTTTTTAATGAGGTTAAAGAATGAATTTAATTTGCAATTTATCTTTCATTTTGCTTTGTTGCAGCTACGTGATTTTCTTATGGACCGTGGTCGTGTTGTTGATACACTACAGTAAGTCCTTTCTTAACTATTTAGTTACTGTACAATCCTCCATCTCATCTATGATGAATTGATGATCCTATATCTGTTGCTTATTTGGATTGCATCAAGCTTTAACAACTAATTGTATTATGTGGCTGGTTTTCAGTAACTAGAAAGTGTCAAGTAATATAAGCACATTGCTTGCTGCTGGCAGATTATTCTGTTTCTGATGTAGTCTGCTCATCTCCATTTGAATTACGAAGGATATGAATCACAAATATGCATGCTCTACCCAAATCCTAGGTCTATATATGTTATTTCATTTTATATATCACAAGATTAGTATATCCCAGCGTGCTTTCTTGCCCTCTTTTTTTCTGTTTATTTCCTTGCTGCATTAAACTAAAAGCTACTGCTAGCAGCTCACTGAGATCATTGTTATTGCAATTTGAATTCAATGCTGGCTCTGCAATATATCAGCTGAATTGAGGAAGGCTTCTGTAGAAATGATGACTAGACCTTTATTTTTTTTGGGCAGGGGGGAAATTTCTGTTATTTGTCATGATGTGAGGTTGCTGAAAGAGAAATTTGATGAGCGTGTCCCATTGAGCAAATCTATTTCCTCAAGCCAAACAAGTTGCATCCTAGCCTCTTCAGGTTCATCTCTTAAAAGCATGGCATCCGATGTGGTGCTTGAGCCAAGGGAGACATTTGTTACGAGCCCTGATAAAGAGAGAAGCCCTACATCCTCTGTTGATGGCCAGTCACCTGAGAGAAGCCCAACATTCTATGTTTATGGCCAGTCACCTAATAGCAGAAAGGAGAAGATTATACTTACTGAAGAAAAAGGGGAGAAGATACATTTTGAAGAGGATGACTGGGAATTCTTCGAATGATGCGGAAATGGGAAGCTTGAGTTCCGTAAATGATTAGATCAAAGCAAAATAAGTCATGAAAGTGTTTGGGACAGGTTATACTGGGTGCTTCCGTTTAAATCATCTTATGTAGGTACATTTCTATTGGTTGAGTGGGTAACCCCATCTTTATTTTTGGATTTTATCTGTAATGTTTAAATAAATATGTGAACCAATTTATCCGGGCATCTAATTGTCATGTTGGCCCTTGGCCTTGTTACTGTCCTCAAAACGAGCAAAATTGTTTTTGAACCAGGCAAGGCTTAAGGTGAAATGTAAAAATAGCCTAGTACTAGTATCCCCATTATGTGGGGTGTGTGTGTGTACTGTACAGTAAAAGATTACATTTCAACAATATCTAATAGTAAGTTGGGTGGTGGAACTCTCTCTTTTCTCAAATTATCAACCCCTAAAACAGAGGTTAAGCTGGGATCAGAACTCGAATTTCAGCAAGCTGTGAATTCGGCCTAGTGGCAAAAATGTGGTATCCTATGCAAATATGGGCTTCATAATTTAAGTGGATCCTTTCGTTAAATTTGAAAAGTTAAAATGCTTTATTTTTTTTGGGTTCATGTATCCTGATTAGATAAGATCAATGTTAAAAGTAGCATATATTATTATCATTGAGATGGCAATTGTTCTTGCTGTCTACCCGCTGAATCTTT
Source organism: Hura crepitans (assembly GCA_948208565.1). Taxonomy (NCBI): domain Eukaryota; kingdom Viridiplantae; phylum Streptophyta; class Magnoliopsida; order Malpighiales; family Euphorbiaceae; genus Hura; species Hura crepitans. The sequence goes on from CANXYI011036151.1 coordinate 14,705, forward strand.
CGATTATTTAATAATAATCTTTGCATTTGCTGGAAGTTTTAACAATTGTATTTGTAACTCCAGTGGTTGACCTGACGGACGGAGATGTTAATTAACTAATTGGATAAATATTTATAACCACGTGTTTTAAATTTTGCTTTTATAGACCCCACTCCTCAGGCAAATGTTGGTCGTTGATCTTTTCATGTTCTTGGCTTTGCTTAAAAAAACACCTCGGTTTATCCTACATCTTATGATCTTAAACTTGAACAATGTACAGGAGTTGGCCAGCCTACTCTCCAATGCCCTATAAATTATTCGAAAGGGAGGAGTAGGTACATTGAAAAATACAATGACTTTAAAATTTTAAAATAAAAAAATAATAAATAATTTGAAACTCTGCCGATTACCGGAGCCACCACCATGCATCAGAACCAAATAAATTGAAAGCATGTTTTTCCTTCGTCTGACTCTCTCTCTTGTCTAACAGTAGCTAGCCAATAAGTTAAGAATCATTAGAACTATTTCGTGTGACCAATCTTGGAACTTAATGACAGTGATGTGTATATAAACACAATGCACTCCTAATGATTGACACCAGCAAATACAAATCCCCAGTTTGAAGAGACATCTCTACCAATTTCCTTCTCAGGTTCAAATTCCCCTCCAATTTTATCTTTGGGGCTTTTACTCTTAATCTTCTTTAGGACAAATTTGAGAGGGAGAGACTGTCATAACCTTCAAATTCCTTCAAGTTAGGGATCTAGTTCATTATGTACATATGCTACAACTTCCTTCATGTTTTCAACTGAGATTAAAAAGAAATCTCCAAGAGAGTTGAGAATATTGAAAATTCAACAGCTTTTTTTGTTTCTATTTAACAAAAAAAAAAAAAAAAAAAACTACTCTAACTATACACCAAATCAACCCTTGGTTTCTAGCTACTAGACTTCCATTTTAGTAAAGTTAGTAACTTGTATGTTTGAATTTCACAGTTGAAGCCTCCATTGGCAGACCCATATGCAGAGGACTAATCATGCCAGCAAACAAGCATAACAGCACATCTCCAAATGATGTAAAGTCTCGTTCTTTGCTCCCTCATTTGCTTTGAACATCGCTGCCAGGATCTCACCTTCATGCTCCTCGTAGAATATGCACTTGCTGCCATTAATGCAACTACTTTTACTAGTAGAAAATTGGGAGTTAAAGGGTAAGAAACAGTGGAAAATTGAGATTATGGCTTGAAAGCTCCTGGAATTCTATGGCATTTATATAGGGGAGGAATTGGAGTTGAAGATATGCGTGGAAAAAATAAATGGTGGGTGAGAAATGTTGGCCCTCCGGCTGGGCCAATGAGTCATTGATATAAAGATGACAAAGTAGAGCTATAAGGTTTGTCTCCTTGCCAAACCAGTATGATAAGGACACATCATCAACCTCAGGGTCATCTTTATGTGACATGCTTACCTTCATTCATGCAGATTCAACCCCCTTCCATGGACTTTTATTTTCAAATAAAATACTAGTTTATTGTTTAATCTTGGTGATCAACTATAATATATTCCTCCTAAATCGCTCCCTTCAATCATTCTCACATTATTGATTTTTCAAGAAAAAATAATAATTAAAAATATAAATATTCTAATCTTTCTATTTAGATAATTCTCTATTCGTAAAATTTAAATTTAAAATTTTATATGACATTATAATTTTAAGTAATAATTCCATAATCTTCTTAAAGAAATTTAAATGGA